>JAAEAF010003035.1:81151-109204 GCA_011037195.1 Triatoma infestans
GTTTTCCTCAAAAATAGCTCCGACAATTTTCTTCAAACTTAGTATAACAACTACACGTACAAAGAGCTACAACTTCAACGTTTCCGGGAAAATTCATTTAAGGGCACTTTTGGGGGAGGGGTGGGATTAGGTATTTATCTAAGTGCTATTTTAGTTCATTAGACAATTCTGTCATCTAAATAATGTTAATTAGAATTAAATATGTTGTTGAAATTGTTAAATATGAGTTTGAAAAAAAATAGGATAACCGGAAGTGCGTTTACTTTACCACTTTACTACATGTTTTTTTTTTTTCACTTTTTCGCGATTTTCTCAATAATGGCTCCGACGATTTTCTAGAAACTTCGTATATAAACTAAACATACAAAGATCTACAACTTTTATTTAAAACATTTCTCTGGGAAAATTCATTTAAATCATGGGAAAACATTTAAGGGCTCTTTTAGGGGAGAGGTAGGGTTATGTTATGTAGTTATGTAGATAAGGTTATGTAGTTTTCACCAGAAATATCAATGAGGTCTCCTGAGTCCAAAAAAGTGCTTTTTAGTAAATGGTCTGTTGTGTGTGTGTGTATGTATGTGTATATGTGAATGTGAACAGCACAGCTCAAAAAGGAAAAATCATAGAAAGTCCAAACTTGATATTCCGTTTGAGTATCACCATGGGATCCGACAGTACGTTATCTGTAAAAATTCCTCACCCGGAAGTACCACTTTACTGAATTTTTTTTCTCTCACTTTTTTTGCAATTTTCTCGAAATTGGATTTTATTTAAACTTGGGATATCAACGGTACATTTTTATTTGAAATATTTCTCTGGGAAAATTCATTGAAGGGCACTTTTGGGAAAGGGGGGTGGTTAGTTTGCCCTCTAATGTGCTATTTCGTTTCTGTCATAATATTAATTAGAATTAAATATGTTGTTGAACAATTCCGATTTTGAACAAAATGTAATTGAAAAGTATTTTTCAATGTTGTGCTATATTTCTGAAACGGTTTCAACGATTTTTCTTTAAACGAAGTATGTGAACTTTACATAAAGAGCTGCAACTTTTATTTGAAATCTTTCTCCGGGTAAACTAATTTAAGCTGGCTTTTGTGACAAGGGGAGGGTCATGTTTTCTCTCCTAAGTGCTATTATCGTTGATTATTCAATTCTCCAATAGAAACAGAATTAATTAAAAATAAATGATTGCCAAAATTCCGTGTTTCAAGAAAATTAGTTAACCGGAAGTATGTTTTTACTGTACAGTATTTCAGTTTTTGCTTTTTTTTTTCTATAATAACACCGATCATGGATATATTTGTTTTGTCTGTATATATATTATGGCCAACTCCATTTGTATTTGTACGGGGTATTTCCCCAAAGGCAAATTAAAAAAATAAATAAATTAAATACACACCGATCATGAAATTTCGTGTACTAAGTATAAAAATTCACAATTATGAAATCTGAAGTAAGATAAAGTTGTGTGAGTATACCTATCACACCAGATTTTTATTCTAAGAGGTGTGGACCCTACTTCAGTTCATAGATTTTCAAATCTATTGAAGTTTTTTATAAATCTCGATAATAGCTACACAGTCTCGATAATTTAGGGCATAATAACTACAGTGTTGTCTGCATTGTAAATCACCAGGCCTATATTTTTAAACTTTCTCTTACTCCTATGGTAAAGATGGGTATTGTAATCGTGTGCCAATTTTCGACTATCGAGTTTGCACCGGAAATATCGCGTTTTGAGGTCCCTGAGTCCAAAAAAAAGTGGTTTTTAGGCGAAGGGTCTGTGTGTGTTAGGGAATTTTAACACGATAGCTCAAAACGAAAAATCGTGAAAGTTGCAAACTTTGAGTCTGTACGTTTAGGTATCACCATGGAATCTGACGGGTGCGTTATGTGTCATATTTCCTCAACCGGAAGTACCCCTTTACTAGTTTTTTTTTTACGTTTGTTGCAATTTTCTCAAAATGCTCCGAAGATTTCTTTGAACTACAATATCAACTACACATACAAAGAGCTACAACTTTTATTTGAAACATTTCTCCAGGAACATTCATTTAAGGGCACTTCTGGGGGAGGGGTGGGGTTAGGTTTTCATCTTAACTGCTGTTTCAGTATATTAGACAATTCTGTCATCTAAATAATGTTAATTAGAATTAAATATGTTGTTGAAATTCCGAGTTTGAAAAAAAAATAGATAACCGGAAGTGCGTTTTTACTGAATATAATTTTCAGTTTTCTGGTATTTTCTCGAAAATGTCTCCAACGATTTTCTTTAAACCAGCGTTGTTAACTATACATATAAAGAGCTACAACTTTTATTTGAAACTTTTCCCCTGATAAATTCATTTAAGGGGACTTTTGGGTGGAGGGGGGTTATGTTTTTCTTTAAAATGCTATCACAGTTGATTATACAATTCTGTCATCCAAATTGAAATAACTAGAAATTAATATATGACCCAAATTCCGAGTTTCAAGGAAATTAGTAAACCGGACAGTTTTACTGGACAGTGTTTTCACTTTTCGACGAATTTCATAAAATTTGGTACACTAACTATAAAATTTGTCAATTATAATTTTGAGTACTGGAGTAAGAGAAAGTTGTGTGAGTGTTTCACACCAATTTTTTTTTACATCAGCACGGAGGAATTCGTGATTTTAAATTCAAATGTTGTACGGTTGGTTTTATGTGATTGGCTTTTCTGGACTATAATGTATTGTATGTTAGGAGAAATTAGTAAAATTTTGAAGTTTCAAACAAATTGCCATTTTATTACATAATTGTCTTTACAGGAGTAAGAGAAATTCGTGTAATTGTACCCACACCAGATCTTCATTTTTTTAAATAATTTCTTTAAGCAATTTAATAAATCATAAAAACCAACAATCTAAGAGGGATATGTTTAACTATTATTTGTCCATGTTTATTGAAAGATTCACATTTTTCTTTATGTTTGAAAACGTTCCATTAAAATATAACCAAACAGTTTGGTGTGCCAAACTTTGCGAAGTCTGTGAGCGCGCTGTCTTTAATTGAATTCCATTGATTGATGATTGTTTATCTTAGAACAATGAAGTAGGATTTATTTTTGAACAAGAATTTATTTTATTGGCGTCATTCCTATTTTATTTTTATCTTTATCCATTGAGAAGGAATTGGATAAAAACTAGCATACAAGATAGAAAAACGAAAATTGTAAAGTTTTAACAAATTAGATTGAAGTGTTGTGATTTATTTCCCCCCCCCTCGCCCCTTCGTAAGAAAAAGGAAGTGCATATATTTGTTGTGTGTGGTGGGGTGGCCCTGGCGATATGGAAGGATGTAGTAATATTGAGGGGGTAGAAAAGAGGAGGTGGAACTTGTGTGTTATGTGTTTTGACAATCTTCATTTCCCTTTTCACAACTTATTCCCACGAATTACAATAATGTTGTTAGTGTTGTGGATTCTTTGCAAAATAAAGTTTCCCTTACCAACAACCTCGCATACAACCAGTCTATAAGGAATTTCTTTTATCTTTTTATTATCATCTTTCCAAAACATTGATTTCCTGGACCACTTTTTATTATTATTGTAATTAATATGGTCCTCACGCGTTGGTCTAGTGGCTAGCGCACTCGCCTTTCGTGCGAGTATTCAGGATTCGATTCCCATGAGGGCAAAGTCGGTGTTGAGCCAGCATCGTGATAAAAAGTGGGAAGATACAGTTAGTAGCACCCTAGGTAGCGAAGGCAGGGACTAAACAGCGTGGGAACTCCAGCGGGGCTTTACCAGACGCCCCATGTTCAAATCGACGTCAGGCAAGCCTTGGCCCTTCATAGGCTGTTGCTCCATAGGTTTTTTTTTTTGTAATTAGTATGTAGGTGGAAGAGTCGAGAGTGTCTGAAGGTGGGTGACCTAAAGTTTCTGTGGGTCTGCTAAACCGAAGGGTTGCACACATTAGTGTCACTGTAAATGTTGTTCCTGTTGTTGTTAATCAGGGATGCTGCCCATATTTTTATGCTCTTCGTATTTTATAAACTTGGAGCACTTATACTTCTGAACATCTTTAGAGAATGCTGTAGATAACAAATAATCTTTTAATTATTTGTTATATTTGACACCTCATTCCTCCTTTCCTCCATGCTTCCGAAAAATCCATTATTAGTGTAATTAAAGTGGAATCTGGAAGATTCTCTCGGTATTTCCAATATGATTGGCTTTTTAGTAGTTGTGACCAAGATACTTAGAAGAATAAGTGCTCTAACACCCGTGTTTATAAGGGCGGAGTGAGGGATCATTTCTCTTCTTAGTTTTTAGATACTTCCATTTTGGAGGCCGGTGTATGGGGGGTGGGGGTGGTTTATTAAGGATAGGAGGCGGCGACAAGGTAACATTTATTGATAACGTTTAAATTGTTACCGGTACTGCCCTTTTGCAACGCTTTTCCCATCGGTGACGATGGTAAACACAAGGGGTGGTGGGAACTTTTGATGGTGGGTTTGCCTGCCAGGAGAAATGTCCGACCCTATTGCTAAGTTAGTATTTAGAAAGAGAAAGGATGAGGAGCGAGGGGGGGAAAACAAAAGTTTTCCACAGTCACCACAGTTTAGTTTCTCAATAATGATTTTCTCGCATTTACTTCTCCCACCTCATATATTTCACTCCAACTGCAGACACTTACAAACACACACACACACACACACAAACCATAAAACAAGTTTTATTTCACAAACTTTTTCCAAGAAACATCTTTTATTATATTACTTACCGTTCTTTCTTAACTAAAGAAACTTAAGAAAATAAATCGTTAAAGTATTTTGTTTTTTTTTTTACTTTAATTAATTACCTATATAATAATAATAACATAAAATTTAAACTTCCATTTGCTGTCAGGATTTCTAAATTCAGTCGCTTCCCCCCTCCCCATAAATACATGTTTTGAAGTCTAGAATTAATAAGAAAAAGTGGATTTTTAGTAACTAGTCACTCTTCTCTTTTCCCTTCCACTTTCTCCTTCATCACTCCTCTCACTGTTTCGTGTTTATATGTTTCTTCAAGTGTTTAAGGCGGACACTTTTAATTAAGGAAAAAGCGCCGGAAAGTTCCAACTTGGTATTTCCTTAAGGTAAAAAACCACAATGTTTTAATCAAATATCAAAGTTTTCCCTCAAATCTAAGTTAACCTTAAATATCGCGTCAGTGAATTTTTCAATTTTTCACTTCCTCATACCCCTCCCCGCCCAGTAAGAGGAAGTATTGTGATCGTAGCAAATTTTTTGAAATTTAGCTTTCACCGGAAATACATCTTTTTTTTTTTTTGAGGTCACCTGAGTTCGAAAAAAAAAATTTTTAATGAATAATTGTCGTGAGTGCGTTCGTTCATGTGTATGTGTTTGTATTTATGTATGTATGTGAGCAAAATCACTCAAAACGAAAAATCGCAGTAAAACTTTTTAAACTTGGTGTTTCGTTTAGGTATTACCCACATCTGACAGGGCAGACATGAAGATTTTTCGAGCATTTTCCCGAAAATGGGTCCAGTGATTTTTTAAAACTTAATACGAGTATAATACTATTTATAACACATGAATACCTATCACTTTTATTTAAAACATTTCCTAGAAAAATTTAATTTTTGGGGGTTCCGGGGGAGCAATAGCGTTCAAAATTTTCCTGTAAAGTAGCACTTCAAGTACAATGTATGGTTCTACCATCTATGTAATATTAATACACATTGGAAGAATTGCTAGAATCCAAAATTTGAAGAAAATCTATTGACCGACATGCAAATTTACAATTTTAGAATTGGTTTTGAATTTTTTTTGGGACATTACACCCCCCCCCCACCCTCAAGAAATGATTTTTAAAACAGATTTTGTGTTTTGTGGGCCTATCACTTTATCACTTTTGGTTTAAATTTTTAAACTAACGCTGGACCCGTTTTTTAAACATTCCAATTTTAATTAAAGACAACTTTTTTTAATTAAATTGTGTGAGTGTTTCTTTAAGAAATTTTTGCAATTTTTTGTCCGGAAACTGCTTCTCCATTGATTTTTCTCGTTGTAACTTGGAATATTTAACTAAATTTCGCAGCTCTTCCATATAAAGTCCATTTATACAATTAAAAATACCATCAACACTAATTTAGTATTGAGAGAACAATCAATTGAGCCGATGTTTAAAGGATGACTATTGACGACTATTAGTGGTTGCAAGTGCAGTATGAGAATGTTAATAGGGTCATATATCCGTTTGTTGCTTTTTTTTTTTGTTTTTTTTCTTCTACAATCTGAAATAACTAACCGATAATTTGAACTAATAGAAAATTAAACTTAATTGATCGTCTTCTAATCACAACATAGTATTTAAGTTACTGTTGTTTCTCTTAGTTTTTCTTATTCCTAATAAAGAAGAATATACCTAATGATGGATGGTGCATTTAGATTGATCTTTTATTGAGTTTCATTGTAGAACTCAAACATTGGAAAACATGCTTCGAGATCCTATGTATCAGAACTATTACGTCTTAGACTGGATCAAAGTCGAAGACAAGACTGGAGAGGGAACTCTAACTTGTGTATGCCACAATAGACCCATAAAGGTTGCTGTGGCATAGGCTGGATAGCTGAACCCCGTAGAATCTAATCTCTACTGTGGACCAAAGATAAAGAAGCTAAAAGAAGTTTAGATTTACTATTTGAAGACATTCAAGGGGCTTATATCTAAGTAGGGGAGTGTCCATTGCAAAGGGCGCAGACAGCCTTCACCGCTAGGTGAACAATTTTCACGACATTATCACGTTTCTCTCTCTCTAGACAATCCTTTAGGGCTAGCACTTATTATTATTATTATTATTATTATTTTCCTTTTCAAATCTCAGCTTTTGTTGCTGGTTAATAAGTTGAAGTATGGGTTAAACCAAGCATTTCCAACTTCCAGAATTACTGGTCCAAAAACTTACGCATAATCCTAGTAGTATGCAATACATTACTATTTATTGAACTCCACCTTATTTTTAGATTTTGCACCATATAGAAATTAATACACTTCACTCTAAATTTATTATTATCAGTTTTTAGTAAGTAAATTTTTGCCATTTAAATATCTATTTCATCCGTGCCATTATTATTTTTTTTTTTTTTTAATTTAAGCTCGGCAAAGTTCGGCAAACTTAGGAAAAGAAAAGAGGGGGGGAAAACAGAGAGACTCGGCAAAACGAGTTAATATGCTAAGAAATCTAAACAACACTGAAGAAGTCAGGAAACAGATCTGCAAATGGAACACATTAAGGACCCATACTAACTAGTTATCATGGAGTCTGCAACAAACTCTTTAAAGAGTTACATCAAACAACAGCTTCCAAGATGTAATCGACTTACTTCAATCAAGCGCTCAGTCGAATGCCGCAGATAAGAGTACATTTCAAAATATGATTACATAACTTAGATCAAATTTCATCTACATTTTTTTAACATAAATGTAAACTTGAAAATTGTTGTATTTGTAACTTGTAAATTGTTGTAAAATTAAGCTTAACATTTAATTAAACTTTGGTGGGGTTTGGTAACTGGGATATCAACCGGTATAGTTATAGTTTAAAATCATAGATAAATCGCAGTATATGTCAGTTAAATCGTGTTAAATGTCAGTAGATATAGTAGAAGTTAAGTAGAAAGTAAGAAAGATTCTTTTTGACTATTTCTCAGTTTCTATAATACTCCAAAATTCTACTAACACAACGGATGACGTAGGCGCCTGCGCGGATGGTTAAAATGACTCCCTGAGGATATGAATAATAATGGAGAAGTTCCGCCGTCGTGTCACACCACTATAGTAGTATTCTCTGTTGAGACACTTACTGTTTTATTATTTGTGTTTAAAGGAAGGAAATAGGTCGGTAGAGGAATATATAAATATAATATGTAAAATACCTTCATATATTATGTATTATAAAAAAAAAAATATAACACATAGTATGATAAATTTTGTAAAATACATTTTAAGAACATTAGTACATACAGATATCATGAAAGATCTTACAACCGTGACAAATTTTTGAAATTGAATTTTGAATTTTATTTTCAAAATGCCAATTTTGAGATACCCTAAAAAAATATTTTTAGCAAAAATCTATATGTGTTGTGTGTGTATGAATGAGGGTGGAAACAAAATAATTCTAAAGACAAAAAGATAGATCCTATAAAGATCGCTTCTGACACTAAAGTTTCGTGTAACATCGTTCCGTTGAAACATTTTTCAGTACAATCGCTTTTTAGAACGGGGTACTGGAGGAGTTGGTGAAAAGTTGAGTTTTCCTCTATTATAGTAGTACTTCAAGATCAATATATGTTTTTTAAAATCAACGACTTTATTCAATCACATTGAAAGCTTTGTTAGAATTCAAAATTTGAAGAAATTCGGTTAATTGGAAATGCTTATGTCACATAATAATTTTGGAACTCTTTGGGACAGTTTTCGGAAAGTGTAAATTAGAAATTATGAAACTGAATGGAGACTACGATGTGTGTCAAATGTTATTCTGTGATCCTGCAATTTCAACTATCCAGATAATTTCAAATTTTTGAAGCTGAGCTTTTACTGGGAATTGGAAACCTTTTATCCGAAAAATTGATTGATGAATTGAAATATTGATTAAGTAATTCTTAGGAATCCATGAAGTTTGATTTCAAAAAAATGTAGTTGAAATTTGATCTAAGTTATGTAATCATATCTTGAAATGTACCCTTATCTGCGGCATTCGACTGAGCGCTTGATTGAAGTAAGTCGATTACATCTTGGAAGCTGTTGTTTGATGTAACTCTTTAAAGAGTTTGTTGCAGACTCCATGATAACTATTAGCAAATGGAATCCTTAATGTGTTCCATTTGCAGATTTGTTTCCTGACTTCTTCAATGCTGTTTAAACTTCTTAGCATATTTACTCGCTTTGCCGAGTCTCTCAGTTTTTCCCTCCCTCTTCCTTTTACTTTGCCGAGCTTAAATTTTTTAGTAGTTTTTGGTGGGACTTGTTCCTTGAATATAATGGATGTGTAAGGTGGAGAGAATTTGTGTGGTTGATGAATTAAGAAGAAGACTTGGTTAACTAATATATTAATAAGTAGAGACACACTGCCTGGACTTTACAATAAAGAAATGTTTAAGGTAGAGTGGTCAGAGTAATGACATCTAGCGGTTGGATGTATTGAACTGAATTCTCAACTGTGTTTTATGGACTGTCCGTCGCTATATTTATACAGCTTCTCCCACTCCAGTCCGAGAGAGCGGTTGAGATTCTCTTGCTCTCTTGATGTTACATTGAAAGTTGAGGCCCATTGTACATGTGAGTGTAACAAAGGTAGTAATGCATATTTGAGGTATGCAATGAAAACAGCAGCGCTGAAACGGCTGGTGACTGCTGTAATGAAATTTTTCAACAGAGGAATGTTTATTCCATTAACTATTTGTATTAACTGCTTATAAGAGAATGAATCACAACAGTTTTTTTTTTATTAAGCTATTGTGGTGTAGTAGTAAGTTTTAATGATTAACGGAAGAAGAAGAGCTGGATGTATTTAAAATAAACTAGGGCATGCCAAGTTTTTGTGAAAGCACCTAGTGTATAAAACCAGATTATGTATGACTGGACTAGTTTAGTTGTAGCAGCAAATGCTGCCACGGAAATGCTATATTAGTTCGTTAATGTTTATATGCTTGTTTGTCTTTAATGGATCATGGCGAGTTATATGTAGTAACTAATAGTCTCTAGTAGGGACCGTGTGTATTTGTGCGGGTTCCGCTGCGGCTGGGTACCCTACATGTGGACGTACTGTCTCCAACCCTTCCACTATTCGTTCATCCTTTCTATGGCAATATGCGTTTTAATTGATTGATCCGCTATCATAACTGTATTTCCCAAGGGGAAGAGAGGATGTGTGTGAGAAGGTGAGGCAAGTGAAGAGGTAAAAGACCTTGCATGTATGTACATGCACATAATACCACCTCTCTCACCATCTCTCTTCCTCTTCACTTCTCTCTCACTAGGGGGGAAGTTTCTATCTTTCCATACAATTGTAGTAAACCATACATTCCCTGTGACCGTGTTGTTAATCAGGGTTGGAATCCCAGGAGCAAATAACATTAATTGCATAACGCGGTGGTGGCACAAAACCCAGTAGAGCACACAAATAACCGGGTCGAGAGAAACAGTAAAGACGAATGAGGAGAGAGTTATGAGTAGGGGAAGCCGTGTCCCCTCTTGGTTATTAGCTCCATTGTTTAAAACAGATGCGGGTACTTCTGTATAATAGCCATACTCGCGCGCGCACACACACACATGCGCATTACATCATAGTCAACAACGAATCTTGTTTTTTCACATCCCTCATAATCACTCTTATAGCCACTTTTTTATTTTTATTTTTTTAAATAAAAAATTAACCTTCCCCCCTCCCACTTAATGAAGTACCATTAATAAAAAGTCTATTTAGGAAAAGTACCAAAAATAGATGATACCACATCTCCAAAATATCACATCGAACACAATTTATGAAAAAAATGTGTTCTTAAACTTTCTACATTCCACCCTGCGTGAATATAGCAATAAAACTCGCAAATATTATGGTATACAGAATAGAATTATAATAATGCTACAGTATAAGCGAAAAAATTCCACTTCAAAGTGGGCATTTTGGCTCGCTCCTGGGAAAAACAAAGAAATCTGGTGGGGGGGGGGGGGCAGCCCCATGAAATTTTTCTCTCTCTCTAAACATTAATTCTCATGAAAAAAAAATGGAGTTTTTATTAAGCGATGGTTATTATTTATATCCAAGTGAAAGAATTGTAGTACATGACGACGACTTTAATGGCATTATAGAAAAAAGACTTAGGTCGTCACAACTTCCCACCGGAACACTTCCTAAAGTCAATTTTCCCTGAAAAAAATGATTTAAATAATAATTATAGAAATATATGTGATAATAATTAGTAAAAAAAACAACAAAATTTCCTGTGTGAAACACTCACACGACTCCCTTTTAATGCTGTTAATGGAATTAATAAAAATTGACATATTTTGCTTCAACTTCCAAACAGTATTCCTAATCAAATAAATATAAAAAAGTGGTGGGGGTTGTTACATGCTGGTTAACAACAATAACAGGTATCAGTTGATGAATGTATTTTACACATTATAGTCCAAAAAAAATAGCGCTAAAAATATTGAAGATAACCAAATAACATTTGAAAAATCTCTGCTGTTATAGCACTTCCAAGTTAAAAGAACAATCGCTGTAACCGTTTTCTGTTTAAACGCGCATCCGGTTAACTGTTTGTTCTCCAAAATTTGGGAATTCTAGCAAATTCTTTTAATGCATCTGAATATTATATAGGTGTTAGAAGAACCATACATTGTACTAGAGTGGTATCATAGAGATTAAACATACTGTACCCTAGAACTGCATCGAAAAAGAAATTGTATCGGAAAAATATTAAAAATAATAATAATAATAAGCATTCAATAAAGAAGCACTTCTTCGGTTGATGGATTTTGATCAAAAGACTTTGGTCTCAGATCCAGTGGGTGGTACTCAAACGGAAAATACCATCAGAGACATTTTCCGTGATAGCCTGCTTCATTCTGTGGTCATCGATCGGTTTCGGACGTTCGCCCATCTTCGGGATGCGTTTGTCAGACAGTGAGATAACCTAGACTTAACACAGAGCAAATTCAGTTTACACACTGACTGGTCTTTTTAATTGTATTTTAAAAAACTAAACTCTTAAACTAGGTCACAAGAGGGGTATGTCCAATCGCCATGGTACCTGAGTAAGAAAAAGGAACACATGTTTGGGTTTCCTTAAAATGGAAACAACACGTGGGGGTCTAATTTTTAAAAACTCTGATGTTGGAGGGAGATTCACTTTACAATTAACTAATCAAAATAAATTTAAAATTAAATTAAATAACGATTTAAATTAACATAATTTAAAATTAAATTAAACTAGGTCAAGAGGGGTACCATTGTCATGCCATACCCCTCTTGACCTAGTTTAAGAGTTTAGTTTTTAAATACAATTAAAAAGACCAATCAGTGTGTAAACTGAATTTGCTCTGTGCAAGTCTGTGTTATCACACTGTCTGAAAAAACGCATCCTGAAGATGGGCGAATGCCTGAAACCGGTCGATGCTATTATGGAAAATCTCTCTGATGCTTTCCAGCCCTGCAGAACCCAACACACACCACAACAATTATGGAAAATACCATGTTCAAAATTCCTGCGATTCAATAAAAAATGTGTTCTTTGAAAAGCAGTTTTCCTTCGGAAATTTTTTGATGTCTTGTGAACGCAAAAGTTAATAAAATTTTGTGTGTGTGTGTGTGTGTATTTAAATTTGATAGGTACACCGCTTAATATCAGATCGGGGATTCTATCTCTTTTGTCGGTCAAAATTCGTCAACGGATGAGCGATTTTAACTGAATGGATTTCTTCATGATTTAATTTCTCCTAAGCGACTCCAATGATTTTTTTTGCTCTTTAAATATTGCATTCTAACTGCATAAAATAGGTCTAACACTTTTATTTGAAAGGTAAGTTGAAAAAAAAAAATTTTCGGTGACTTTAAACAGTGGTGCAAACTCCTCCACTCCCACAAAAAAAACTACCACTCGAAGGTAATGTACGATTCTAACTACTATATAACATTGGGAACCTTTTACCCAAAGAACATTGAGAACATTGCTATTATCCCAAAACTGATGTATTGATCAGTTAACCGGAAGTGTCATTTTTATCGAATAAATTGGAGTTTTTTCGGCATTTTTATAAAAAAAAAAAGGGTGTAACATTTTCTTTAAACACGATACGGCTAGTCTGCATACATTGTAAATCAATCACTTTTAAGCATTTTTCCAGGCAAACTAATTTTACGGGTGGGGGAATTTGAGGAAGTTATAATGTTAGAATTTAAACTGTACGATTTTTCGTGAGGTAATCGATTGATCATAAGCGCTTTCCTAGGATCGATAATGCACAGGCCCCTAGAATCGCTCCAGGTCAAGAATCGCCCCTTTGTTTCCTTACAATTCCTTAAAATGGTATTCCTCCACCACCAAGAAGTGTTTCTGCTTAGATTTTTACTTTCAATTAGTAAAATCGTATAGTGTTGCGCACGTATTATTTTCGAAATTGAGTTTTTTCACCGAGTGAGTATTTTAGATCTTCTGATCCGAAGTTTCAGGCAAAATTCATATGACTCGGAATTCTTTTTTCTTCTGTTTTTTCGCGTTTTTTTTTTTCTAAAATGGATTCCAATGTTTATGTTTAAAATACATACACTAACTACACTTAAATTTCCCAGCGGAAAATTTATTTTTTGTTGGTTACTTTGGGGGGGGGGGGTAGTAGCGTAAAGCTTTTTCTCAAGTTTTACCTTAAGTATCATCATTTCAATACAATTTATGGTTCTATTACGTCTATAATATTCATACACATTGCTAGAACATTGGAAGAAAATCGATTATCGGAAGTGCGAATTTACAGAAAAAGATTTTTTTTTTAATTGTCTTAAAATCGAACCGACTAATTTCCTTTAAACTTGAAATAATGCTAATTGCACAGATTTCTTTTATTTGAATCATTTTCTGGAAAAAAAAAATTAGTTCATTTGTGGCGTTAAATTTCAAAAATGTTATTTAAGGATTGATTGTTATTTGATTAAATTTCAAATGCAATTGAGATTGGATGGTCTGAGACGCTGTATGAGGATCTCTTTTCTCCATAGGAGAAGGAATATAAATATCCGTGCGGATATGTAAGCACAGGAGACTGGAATTGACCGACTAAAAATGCAGTCTCTACAGTGGTACAGTCATGTTCAGCGAATGGGGGAAGGAAAGGTGGTCAGAGAAAGTGTTTTTTTGGTCCCCTCGTGGAAGAAGAAAAAGAGGGCGCCCTAGAATGACTTGGAACCGACGACGCATGGTTCGAGAGCAATGGATGCTCGCGGCCTGACGGAGGAGGACTGGGAAAACCGCCTCACATGGTCTGGGGGTTAAGGTAACCACGGAAACCGTGGAAATAATTAAAAAAAAAAAAAAATTGGGATTGGTTCAGTGTTATTTACTTTCTCTTCCGGACCTTAATGTAAATCATTTTATTAGTTGCCTGGGTAGGTAATTGTCATCTCACCACTTCTAATATATAAACCATTTATTTATATTTAATATTATGGGATGTTGAAAGAGAGAAATAATGGTCTGGTTAGAATGAATTTAACGGAATATGGTTAACACTGCATAATAAGATAAAATGACACTGACTGCCTGGACTTTTACACTTGAAATGGTAGAGTGGTAAAGGGTAATGACACGTAGTGATTGGCTGTTTGAACTCAGTAGTATGAACTGTCCTGTTCTGTCTCTCGTCGCTGTATTATTTATGTGGTTTCTCCCACTCTAGTACGAGAGAGTGGTACTGTCATTTTGTCTCTCTTTCTCTGCTACGAATACTCTCTTTGGATACTATTACATTTAACACTAATATGTGAAAGTCGAGTGAGTGTTTCAGAGCAGATTTTTTTGTTTTTATATACATATTCTATAAATGGCCGGAGAAGAGTAACGTCTTTTATATTTTTGCCCCATATTTGTGTGTGTGCTTCCTTTTGATAAGATTATGGTGTGTGTGTGTGTGTGTGTGTGTGTGTGTGTGTGTGTGTGTGTGTGTGTGTGTATGAGTGAGAGTGTTCAATACTAAAAGTCAGGCAACAATCAATCAGCGATAAGAAATGAACTATTTAATCTACTTTAGATAACATCGTACATGTTTTACGTTATTTTGTTAAGGCCATTCTAAGTATTCATATTTTTTTTTTATATATTAAATTTAACATTAATATAATAAATGATGTTAATTTTTATTTATCATTTAGTTTGTTTTATGTGTTCGTTTCAATCACATTGTTTTATCCAGGAGTGGAGATTAATTAAATTCCATAATTTTTTATTCATAATTAAATTTTTTTTATTTGATATTCTATATTTACTAATCACCACCTTAAAACATCACACCCTAAAACATATTTTTGATTAAACCCGAAAAACGTATTGAATCCAGTAACATGTTTGTTCACTTAAGTATTATGTAGTAGCAATTGGTTAGTATATAGATACACTGGGGAAATCAGAAAACTCCTATTATATGTAGTCGATATACAGGGAAAACTGTTGTTTTTTTTTTCCTTAATCATTCTCCCATCTCTTTTCTTTATTGTTTTTCCATCTTCACAAGGAAATGATTCAAACTGTAACTAATTTGATACTGATTAGTTCTCTCAACAAGAATGGAAAAATTTAGACTGAAGGAGAAAAAAAGAAGAAGAAAATTGCATTAACTGAATTTTAAATATTTATAGGACGGCTTTAGATTACTTTTTTTATCCGTAGAACATATTAAATTGATAGCAAATGTTATTAAAGGTGAAGTTTTGAAAGAATGAGTTGCGAGTGATTGCTGTATATGCGGGAATTTCTTTCTGTGTAGCTTCGTAAAAAACGGATTTTCTCCTAATGTATATCTCAACTTCTCAAGTCTTTCTTCTACAAATATGGTCTTATTACTCCCATAATTTAATATTATTTAGTTGCCAGTAACATCTTGAAATGACATGTTGTTGAAGGAGACCAGAAGATCAGAACTCCCCCGCCCCCCAAATACCACCCTCAATATCAATTTTCTTAGAAAAGAGTTTCACATAGAAGTGGTAGACTTCTTAATATGAGCATGTTAACTCTAAACAAATATCGTTCTGTCAACAACTTATTCAGATTGGAATTTTTACCACTCAAATTTGATATTGATATAAAATACAATTCAAGTGGTAGATGTAAATTGATAAGATACCCATTGAGTGTGATAACTTTGTAGTTCCAGGAGGCAGTAACTAGATCAAATACCAATTTTCAAACGTAGGAGACGAAGCACAGTACGTTCCAAAATAAATTGTTCCGAATAACTTGATTCTTTTTTCTTTTTTTAAGTGTTAGGTTTAATATATATATATGTGTGTGTGTGTGTGTGTGTGTGTGTGTGTTTGTGTTTACAGTTAGCATTCATTGCAACTTTAAAGAAAATTATTTGTAACAGTTTTTTGAAAAAAATTAAAAAACCAAAAACTAAGGAACATATTCTGTAAAGACGCATTTAGAATTCCAATAATGTTGAATTTGTGGATGGATCCGCAATCCTGGATAACATCTGGTATTTTATCCCTCGTAGCATGCATATTAATTTTCTTCGTGACCGGTTTCGGATATTCATCCATCCATAGTCAGAGCAAATTCACATTTGTATATCACATTTGTTGGTAGGATATACAACCAACAAACCAACAAGTGTGAGTATACCAGAAACATTACGTTGAAGTGATGAACTCTCTACACGAACTTGGTGAATTTGCTCTGATGATGAGTGATAATCCGAAACCGGTCAAGAAAAAAAACGAATATGCATGCAACAACGGATAAAATACTAGATTCTAATAATGCTTTTAATGTAACTTAAACAACCATTGTTTTCGGACGATTATGACGAGGGCGGGTTTTCGGGTGATTTTGTGAAATATATACGCGAATATGGTCGTTACATAAAAATCACTATAAATTGAAAGCTATTTTGAATTTTTTTAATGAAACTTTGATTTTCTTACACTAGAAATGTATTCTTGTTCGTTATTATGAAAAAAAAAGTGTATTTTTGTATAAATGAATATAGAATAGACGGTTGAAAATACACACACACACACACACACAAAATTACAAAAATTTTACTATCTATTGTGGTAGGATCCATACATTGCATTCTGAGGTAATTTTATCTTGTAGCTTTCCTCCGAAAAATCAGTTTTTTTGCATAAATGGTGGAAAAGTAATAGATCTTTATATTATACACTTAGTATACGACATTTAAAGAAAAACTAGAATGCCACTTTCGAGAAAATCGCCGTAAACTAAATGTGTAAATCTTCTTGTCAATGGCGATGGTTAACACCTAAATGGAATATCAAGTTTAATCTCATCCTACGATATTTCATTTTTGAGGTATCTTATTTAGAAATAAATACAAGCATACAGAACATTTACTAAAAACTCTTAGAACCTACCAAAGGATTTTCTGACGTCACAATTCTCTTAGAACCTATCAAAAAGAACCTATTAAAAGTTCCTTCTTGTCTAGTTTTTTTTTTTTTAAGTTTCATATATTTAAATACAGATTTCTAATTGTATATTATTTATA
Organism: Triatoma infestans; assembly: GCA_011037195.1. Classification (NCBI taxonomy): domain Eukaryota; kingdom Metazoa; phylum Arthropoda; class Insecta; order Hemiptera; family Reduviidae; genus Triatoma; species Triatoma infestans. Next base: position 98,425 of record JAAEAF010003035.1, read on the forward strand.
CGTCGTTTGTACAACCACTTCTAACCGAGATATCAAGTTTGAACTCCTGCGGTTTTTTTTTTTATCAAACTTACACGGTTTATATATACATATCCATACAAACATGGCCACCGGTATGAATTAACTTTATGAAAAACTACTGACCCCCACTCTTTCTCACGGCTTCATACAGTATATATTTAAGTCTGCAGAGATAGTTGATATGACACTTGAATCTAGCCGTAATAATATACACACTTACATATGCATACTTTAATCTAAAAGCAATTTTTCATACTTAAATTACCCCATAATTGAATGACTTTCAAAAGTTAAAGAAAATAAAACTATTTTGGATGTAAAGAAATCGCGACATTTTACACTTAAAATGAATTATTGGAAAACCAATTAGGTTGCAAAAAAAAAAGAAGTGTTTAATAACCCCGGAACAAATATAAAATAATTAATAATATAAATTAGATTACAATAGTTCTATAAACTTATAAATTTCATTTAAAAGTTCCCATTTTGTTTTATAGAACTCTTGGAACTCTTTAAGTAGTTATATTATAAACGACCTGTTGAAGACTATATAAATTTAAATAATGAAAAAGGTATATTATACAGAAAACAACCTGTAGTATAATATTACAAAACACAAGGCCTTTCCTCTTATAAACTCCTCCCCCTCTGTGTTATAATTTTATCTACTAGAACACAATCTCAACTCTTCATCATTGAAACTAAAAAGATTATTGTGTATTATCTTCAAAGTTATTTATCAACTCAAAGAAAAATATGGTTTAGAAATTAATATATGTTTTTCCCTTTACCAGTAATAATAAGAAGAAGAATTATTAATTATCATATTTGTAAATAGAATGTGAAATGTAAGAGAGGAAGAAAGGTGAGAATACAATAGTATGTCAGTTAGGCAGTCAGCCCCTCCCCTCCCCCCTGTGAATGTCTATGTGTCCGGTAGTTCCGCACTAGGTGGTAGGGATATGACATTTAAAACCTTTAACATTGATTATCAAGTTGGCTACTGTATTTATTAATATTATTTAAATAATTTCACTCACTAAGAAACCACTTTTGTCAAGTTGTTCTGTTCAATTCTTTATTATAGTCTCCTTTATTTATTTTCTAATGTTCCTTCTTTGAATTTAAAAAAGAAAAAGAAGATGAAAAAAATAAAGCAAAGAAGAAAACATAATTTTATTTTAATGAGGTTTGCACCTTAACAAAAAAAAAAAACATTTCATGTCTCCATAATTTATCAACCTGCATCGTGTATATTAATATTTACATATTCTAAATATTTTTTCGATGAAATCTTCTCCTTCAAAGGGGAGCATTGTATAAAATAATATTATATGAACCATAACTTTCTCCCAATACTGTTATTCATAGTTATCAATTAGTTGGCAACACTGTCATCAGTTTAAAAAAAACAGCTGTTTGGCTACAGTGTTTGTGTATGTTTTCCCAGTATACATAATATAATGGAGTTGTTGAGGAGAGAAATTGGGATTGATTAATTAGACGAGATATGAAGACACGGTTATAATATAACTATTAGTTACACAAACTGCACTGGACTTGTAATGATTTTTATAGATAAAATGGTGGGAGTAGAGATATGTTACGATGATATGACACGATGCGAAGTATGGTTGAATCTGATAGATTGATGTATGTCTAGATCTCTCACTGGCTTATATACACGTCCCTCACTCTAGCCTGCTTAAGCAAGAGAGTACCATAGCCAGCTTAAGTGAGAGAGTACCAGTGAGAGTTTGTTTTCTCTCGGTCGGGCTTGGCTCTCTCTCATACCGTTACACATAACCACTCACTCATTCAACGATGGCAAGTCCTCTATAAGGGTAGCGTTCTACAAACCACATTGAGCTGTTTTATTAAACGATTTGTGCAGTGATTGAAGCGGTTTCTAATGTACAACGTGGTGTATTTGTCAATATTGTATTGTATTGCATTGGAAAATTTATAAAAAAAAAAAAAAAATAAAACCAAGAATGTGGATACATCCAATTATCAAAGAAAGGCAACAAAAAGGGCATTTTCATACGTTGATTGCTGAAGTTCAAAGAGACGATGAAAAATTTTTCAACTTCACTAGGATGTCGCGAGTTACTTTGGATGAGTTACTTACAATTTGCCAAGACAAGCTAACAAAGAAGGATACTTATTCCTCATATCCCAAAGTACCGGTCGATTTTCTACTTGGTTTATTAGCTTTCCAAAAATTTTCTCCAGCCATTTCTAAACAAAACGAGTCAAAATGCCCGTGTCTGAACAGAGCCATCTGAACACGTTAAAACACCGTTCGGGTGACTTCGGGTAAGTTAAACCGACTCGATTCCTCACATCAATCACCTACCGTCGCCGTTTTAAAACCGCCGCATGGTTGGCACCGGTGTGTATGTTTTACACTATTATGATATGGTCCATGACATATCGAGTCGGGCATCGATTCGTTAAACGCTTCGGTTAAAACCGCCATGTCTGTCTTTACCCTAAATGTGCACATTGAAAGAACAGCGGTCACTGGTTTCTGGTTTTTATTCTAAGGAGATAAATCTAACTGATATTCACTCGCTGAGTGAATTACTTAAGCAATGCCCCGGTGTATGTTGTATGAATCGTGCGAACTTCCATAAATGAATTGATCAATTCAAAAAGTCTGCTTTGAGATAGTGTGTGGGGAAAACCAGGTCACACTGTATATATTATTTATAGAATAATGAAGAAATGACCAGTATAAATAATTTGACTATGTTTGAATTATTGACTAATGTGAATAACAATTACAAGTTAATTGTAATAAATGAAATAACTTACTATTTTATAAAGAAATTCTTGCACTTGTTTGATTTAAACTCAAATTTTAACACTTATAAATGGCACTGGTGTTCTTTCTCGAATGAATATTGGTTGAATTTTGTAAGACGACCCGTGTAATAATGCTCCTCTTGGTAGTTAAAAACCTGCCCTTTAAATTTGATTTCTAGAAGATGGTAAAATACAAAGAAGAGTGGCCGAGCTCTCCGACCTCTCTTGTAACGATGCCTTGTACCTGGGTCTTTTGTCTAGGGATGTCTTAGTTCATTTCACTGCACCAAATTACACTTGATTTTAAGTTAAAATTCACTAAAATAATTTCCAAAATTATTTCAATTTTTCCATTTGCTTCTTCCACCACAATATTAATCTTTTAAATCTTTACTTATTGAATGGCGCTCGTAAACGACAAATTACGGTAAATTGGTTTTCAACAAAGTTGCAAAATATTGATCTTGATTAAAAACGAATTTTCACAAAAACTTTCCAATTGGATCATATTGTAATTAATGAATATGATAATGTTTGAATCTTAAATGGTTTCTATTAGTACAATGAAACAATATAAATTTCTGAAATAATGTTGTTCTGCCTGAAAGGGGGCGGCTCAAAACTGCGTTCCCCATACAGCAAATAAACTTTCTCTTAAGCTTCTAAATTTTGGCTTAAAAATATGTACATATCTAGTAAACTTGGGGCTTTCTTAAATGATTTTCTTGGAGGAAGTATAAGTTCTTCATAAGAAGTTTGAAAAAAAAAATATGACACTATTTAAGTTCCGATCCATTGGCTTCAAACAATCACTTCATGTTCTTGTAGTCGTCTCCCATATCTTAAAAACTTCGTTTCGTTCTGCAGTGCTCTGAATTTACTCACCAAACATTAAAAGAAAATAAGTTATTTTGTTGTACGGTATTTACACAAAAACATTTGAGAATTTTCATTAAAATTATTCCAGTTTATGAAATAATTTGTTAAAAGAACCATCTTTATAATATTGATCTATTTTCGCTAGAGGACACTTTGAAAAGTGAAAGTATTAAGAGATTTCCTACAAAGGTCTTGTTAAACAAAACTCTGTAAATGAATGATTCACTAATATTGTTTTAAATCTTTAATATCATTTCGGACCAGTAAGAACACGGAATTTATATCCATCTAGAGAGGGGGGTATTCCATAAGAGAACAGTAAAACATTCCTCTTGGATTTCAACGGAAAACAAAACAAAAGCCCACTGTTATATATCTAGTTGTCTATTGTTACAAAGTGTACCGGTTTTCTAGTTATTGCGTCACTTATTATTATTTTTTTTTTTTAAAGTTTCTAATGGATAAACCATCGATGTTGAAATCTTTGTAACCGGTTTTGAGATTTTAACGTCTATTTCCATATTCTCGATGTTTCATAATGTTAAAAAAAAAATAATAAACAAGGTTTTCTAAAATAATAAATCCGTTTAAATCCATTTTCTTGGACAATTGTAATAAAAGCGATTAAATGTTTAAAAGAAAAAAAATTAAATTAGATTTTACTTCACTTAAATAACATGGAAGTATTGCGTTTACAATTTTTGAATTCGTGTTTTCAGCTAAAGATTTTCGAAATCTGTGTTTTCTTACCGGAAGTAGATATGTATATGTTTTGAAGTATTCTGAGTCCAAATTAGTGGTTTCTAAACATTAGGCGCCCCTATCCTGCTCTTGTGAGAGTGTATGAATGATGCGAATAATGTAACTCAAAAACGAAAACAAAATCACTGACTCAATTTATAAAAATTTTTTTTTGACTATATCTTTATATTGAAGGAGAAAGAATTGCGATTGAGTCAGCTTTTGGAATTTGAAATTTTCATCGGAAATTGAATGTGAACTGTTTCTTATAGTTTCTATAGTAATTTCTCTCTCTGTGTTTAGACATGTGATTGAGAGAGAGAGAGAGAGAGATAGTTTGTAGGTGGATAAATTGATAATTCCGGTTAGATACAAGATGATCCAAATTTATCGAATAGAAGGGTCCGTGGAAAAGATGATAGTTTCAGTTTTATAGGAGGATAAATTGATAATTCCGGTTAAGATAAAACATGATCCAAATGTATCGAATAGAAGAGGCCGTGGAAAAAAGGATTGTAGTTTTAGTTTTATAGGAGGATAAATTGATAATTCCGGTTAGATAAACGATAATCCAAATTTATCGAATAGAAGAGGCCGTGAAAAAGATGATAGTTTCAGTTTTATAGGAGGATAAATTGATTATTCCGGTTAAGATTTGATGATCCAAATGTATCGAATAGAAGAGGACGTGGAAAAAAGGATTGTAGTTTTAGTTTTATAGGAGGATAAATTAATGATTCCGGTTAGATAGATAAAAGGTGATCCAAATGTATCGAATAGAAGAGGTCGTGAAAAAGATGGTAGTTTTAGTTTTATAGGAGGATAAATTGATAATTCCGGTAAGATAAAAGATGATACAAATGTATCGAATAGAAGAGGCCGTGGAATAAAAGGATTGTAGTTTTCTGCAATTTTGCTAAAACGGCTCGCCTGCAAACTATATGATATACAGTCTTATCTTTATTTGGAACCTATTTTTCCGGAATATTGATTTTTTAGTTAAAAAGATTTTATCAAATATAGCTCATAGCGATTTTCTTTAAACTCGGAAGGTTTACTAGCACATTTTTATATATATATACTTATCCCTGTAACTTGAAATATTTTGGTGAAAAAGTGAATTTTAGGGTTGTTGTTTTTCTTAGAATTGATAGAATTGCAGTTTGATGGGGGTGGTCTATCATCTTGAGTTTCAGCCGAGGTAGTTCGCTTCCGTACCTTGAAAACCAACAAGAATAGTATATGGTACTCAACCTCCTGCTAGGATATATATACGGTAAAGAATATATTGATATATGTACAAAATTTTTCAATTAAATTCTAATAATTTCAGTACTGATAAAATTATGTTGAATGCTTGATAATAGATTTTTCTTTTAATGACATTACAAATGGGTTCAGCACTTTTAGATTATCAAACAATTCTAATCTAGTCAGCTGTTTATTGTTATGACACGTTTTAAACTAGATAATTACGCTGAATAAGTAGAGAGAGAGAGAAAGTGATTGTGATTCGTTACGTCAGTTAATCTTTGTATGCTTTTGTAACCTTGAAGAGTGGATGGTTTGTCCGTCCGCTACAATGCTGGAAAAACTTTTGAGCTTGTCGTGTTTTAGCTTGCTTTCTTTCTTCGTTTGCGGCCATCAACCGGTTTCAAGCTTTCGTGTCTATCATGTTTACTTGTAAACAGAATACAGTATAAACAAATATTCGTAAAATTTCATATTGGATTATCATCTATCATGGACAAAAAATTATTGATTAATTTTCTATTTTTTTTGCACTTTCTGTTAGTTATAATAATAATTTACTTTATTTTAGATATAAAATATACAAAATTTCACTAAAAAGATTAGATTAGATAAACTAAAGTAATATATAGCATGGCCATAAATCCGTCAGCTGGAGGTCGATGTATAAGAAGAGCTAAACAAATATAATATCCATAAAAATAGAATTATAGGAAAAACAAATTATATTATACTTAATATTAACTATTAATCGAGAAGAAAATATAAAAATTTTAATAGTTTTGAAAACTACAAATAAATTTAAAGACGTATAATACATTGAAATTAAATATTATATGCGAGATAAATTTTTAAATATTTAAGATAAGGACAGTAAGACTAAGAAAAAACAAGTACATTCCATTAAAAATTAAATTCCATTATTAATTGTTATTGATAGCGCCATGCGTGTCCAGCAAATTTAATTATAATTAGAAAATTTTTATTCAATAGATCGATAAACTGGCTTTTTTGTTTACAATAGCAAAATTAAAATACAGAAAACTAATCTCTTGACACTCAGCCATAAAATGAACAATGTCTTCTTTGATACAAAATTTCATTTCCCCTTGCCCAGATAGGCGCATCAATCAAAAATAAATAAATCTCCTCTGATCTTAAATAACCATATTAACTCAACCAATGACAAACCTTAAGCTTTATCGTTAACAAAATTAAATATGTCAAAATTACGATCTCATAATTGTTTATAAAATAGGAATCGAGAAGAAGAACTAAATTGTTCAGAAAGTTTATCATGAAATTTAATACCTAATTTATCAAATAAAATACTTCAAAATTTTCTTGCCTAATCATTGACATTATTCATCAAGAACAGAGAATCAGCTGAGAAAGCTCAGTAGACAATGTGTTCCAAAAAAAAAAAAAACAAACCATAATGCACCACTATTAAACAACTTCAACGACAATTATTGATATTTTTTTTAATGGGATCTGAATCATTAAAGATTCATAGACCGAAGAAGCAGACATTAAATGAATCAAAAGTTAGTTACTCTCCACCTAGGCCAGCCAGATTAGGAAGGGAGAGTACGATTCATATGAATAGAGCGACAGCAGAACAGTTCAGGACAGTTTTTTTCCCATTAGAATATTATGTGCTTTTACTGTGAAGATGAAGTACGTATTTCTTCGAAATTCGAGTTTTTTAGGAAGTATATTATGTTCTGAGTGAGAGGACCTCTTCTGAGTATGCAAAAAAATGTTTTTACCGGACATATGTGTGGGTATTTGTTTTATGTTGTGTGAGTAAAATATTATCTCAAAATCGGGAAAAATTGAAGCAAGTTCAAACTTGATATTTGTTATAAGGATCATGATCGTCCGGACACGAAGTTTTCGATCAAGAACCGTCAGCCTGAAATTACTTGGGGAGTAGCGACCCCACAGGTTTCCACAGCTGTGGTCCATGCACTTCGGCAGAACAGTACACAATACACTCTACACTTTACAGACAAGGACAAACACAGTACACTAACTGGGGTCTCCGTCTCTAGTTAATTGGCGGAAGCCGAGGGAGAAGGAAGCTAATCCAGCTTAGTTGGTAGCGCGCTGGACTAGCAACGCGAAGGTCCCGGATTCGAAACCAGCATGCTGCCCTTACACTTTCTTTTCCTAGGATTCTCTACAATTCACTGTCCGGAAATAGGTAGTATTGATTGCCTGCAGCTAGAGATCATTGGTTGGAGGCCGGCTGTGCATTGGAGAAGGCTCCGGGGGGCACAATAGATCTTTCAGATCCTACGATATTGTCTATAGATCTTTTCTACGATATTTCGTTTTTGAGGTATCTTATTTAGAAATAGGAGCATACAGACAATTTACTAAAAACTCTTAAAACCTACCAAAGGATTTTCTGACGTCACAATTCTCTTAGAACCTATCAAAGGATTTAGTTATTTTTTTTTTTTTTTTTAAGTTTCATATAATATTTAAATACAGATTTTTTAAATGTATATTATTTATACGTCGTTTGAAGAACCACTAACCGAGATATCAAGTTTGAACTACCTGCGGTTTTTTTTTATCAAACTTACACTGTTTATATATATCCATATAAACATGGCCGACCGGTATGAATTAAACTTTATGAACAACTACTGACCCCCACTCTTTCTCACGGCTTCATACAGTATATTGTAAGTTTGCAGAGGTAGTTGGATATGACACTTGAATCTAGCCGTAATAATATACACACACACACACACACACACACACACACACACACATATGCATACTTTTTCTAAAAGCAATTTTTCATATTTAAATTACCCCATAAGTGCAATAATACCCTACAACAATCTACTTCTTTGAACTTTGCATACGAACTGCAGACATATACACGTTTTGTTTGAAATATTTTCCAGAAAATTCGGATTTCCTCAGTGAAGGAGTTGCACTGATCTGTCTGGCTTTTCCCTTAAGTGCAATTTCGAAATAAAAATTCAAGTAATATTCTCAATAATGAAAAAAAAAAAATCAATTTCCTTGGGTTTTGTTTTTTCTCGAAATATTCAGTTCCTAAAACTTACTACTATATATTTTATATGTCTTACAAAACTATATTTGAGAAAGTAACTTGTGGTTGGTTCACGCCAAATTTTTATTTTATAGAAAATTGAACGAGTAATATAAAATCATTATCAAATTGTGGTGATAAATTCAAGGCTATGTAAATTTGGTTGGCTTAGTGGTTTTTACATAATAGCTTCTTATTTATCTTAAGTTTATAAAAATAATAAGATTCCCTTATCTGTCTAAGATTGCGATAAAAATTAATGTGTGTGTTATTTTATATATCGATAGGAAAATCGTAACAATTTATTGAAGTTATTTTATTTTATTTTATTTTTTTTTTAATTCAAAGCTTCTACAAAATTCTTTCAGTTTTCTTGGAATGAAAGATTTCAAATGAATGAAGGTTTCTTGAATGAATTTCAATTTTTTTTTAAGGTTTGTTCCACTTTTTATTGGGTTTCCTCTACCTACAAATCTCCTATGAGCTTCTTTCATTCTGATCTATCTAAAGCTTTACTCTTCTTTCAATCCATGTCCAACAAACACACTTGAATTTCGTCCACCCATTTTTTCCTGGGTTTTCCCCCCCTTTTCTTTCTTCCTTCTACTTTCCATTCCGAAAATTTCCTTTGGTAGCCTTCCATCTCTCATCCTTTGCACATGCCCAAACCATCGTAACCTCTGCCTTTCTACTATTTCCAGAAGGTTTTCCTTCACATGCATCATACTTCTAATGCGAACATTTTTTTAATTTTGTCTCTTCTGGATTTCCTTGCTGAGCGCCTTCACAAATCCATAAAAAAAAAAAATCAAGATCTTATTTTGAAGAAAATTAAGGAATAAAAAAAAAAAGGAATATTAATAATTAAAGTGACGACAATTCCTATTGGTTGATTTTTAACCAAGAACTTGATTATTCTTGAACTACCCAAAAAGAAAATTATTTTGGTATATTTTATTTTTGGTGCCGATTTCGAGAAAATTCCAAAAGAATGTCTATTATAAATTGACAACATCCGGGTTCATTCATTTTCTTCAAACTTTGTAACTCTATCAATATTATTAATGCACCTTAATGTTATATATAGGTAGTAAAGCCGGATATTGCATTGAAATGACATTTTAGAAAAAAAAACTTTATGTTGCAATTCTTCCAGAACCGTCTTGGAAAAATGTTTCAACTTAAAGTAAATAGGACTTTTGTATATGCAGTTGATGATCAGGTGGGGTGTGCACATTTTGACCCAGTTGGAAATCTTCAGATTACCTAATCATTTTTTCAGTTTTCACAGCCGAATTAGTTGCTCTTAAATACCTACTACAATCAATACACTATTCAGAATTTATAATTGTTTCAGCCAAAGTGCTTTATATAAACTACAATCAGTTAAAATACATAAAAAATATAATCACTTAATTATTGATGTAATGAAAAGTTTAATAGATCTAAAAAGTGTTGGCAAAACAATAAGGCCGGTGTGTGGAGTAGGGCCCATTGCGGAATAGAGGTTACTATCTGTGTCTCTGCCTCATTCTGATTTTAAAGCCTATATTGGAAAGAAAATAAACGAAAAGTGGCAAAGGACTTATACAGAATCTCCTAAGGGTCAATTTTATAAATCGTTATTCGCTGTAGTAGGTAATAAACCTTGGTTTCGCGATGGTTCGTTTTCTAAACAGTTTATCAATAGACTTCGATGTAATCATATGTAAGAAATATCTACATAAAATAGGTAAAGAAACATCATCCCCCTTTGTACAACTTGTAACTGTTCAGAAGACATGGAACAATTGTCATGACGTGCTCAAAATATACACACAACAGAAACCTCCTCTTTAAAACTTTTAAGAAATCAATTGCAGACAAACATAACGTACCCTAGTATACTGAAAAATAGAAAAGCTTTCGAAGAACTGGTCAACTTCATTTAGTAGTCTTACTGTAAGCAAACATTAGGATCTATAAAGAAAACATTCTCTAGCTAATAGTGTGAACTGA
>JAAEAF010003036.1:0-19526 GCA_011037195.1 Triatoma infestans
CGCCATTGTCCCAGTGATGACTGAGAAAAATGGTCCATCACATAGGGATATATATATATGGAAAGCAATAGTGAAAAAACAATCCAGTTCAACGATGAAATTCCACCAACAAACAACCAGACTTCCAATTATCGAATACACCGGTATTGATGATGGCGCCAGCAATCGGAAAAATGGACTTTTACTGCCTAATTCTGTGCGATGTATTGTTGCAGGACCATCTAATTCGGGTAAAACTAATCTGATGATTGCACTGTTGACCGAGAGAAATGGTTTAAAATTCTCCAATGTATATGTATATGGTAAATCTCTAAACCAACCCAAATATCGCTTATTGAATGAAATATTCAACCAAGTTCCTGAAATTGGATACTTTACCTATAGCGATTCAGATAACATTATTACACCACAAGAGGCTAAACCCAATTCAGTATTCATCTTTGACGATGTTGCAACAGAAAAACAAACCACAATGAGAGATTTCTTTTGCATGGGACGTCATAATAACATTGACTCTTTCTATTTGTGTCAAACATATGGTAAAGTGCCCAAACAGTTGATTAGAGATAATGCAAATTTGTTAATTTTATTCAAACAAGATGAATTGAACTTGAAACATATATATTCAGATCATGTGAACACCGATATGTCATTTGATGAATTTAAGTGGTTGTGTTCACAGTGTTGGTCGGATAAATACGGTTTTTTTAGTTATTGATAAAGATTCTGAATTTAAAAGAAATTGTGAAAGTGCTCGTTATAGAAAAGGATTTGATATTTTTGTTTCTATCTAATAATAATAATAATGGCAGATGTGGACAAGAAATTAAAGTTGAAAATTGCACGTTCAAGTGAGAATATTCGCAAGAAACATAGACTGTTGAAACAGAGATTAGCTCAAGAACAACGTCAAATTAATCAAGCTACACAGACAATTGTACATCCACTGGAAGAGATTGTAACCACTCTTAAACAGCAGCAGCAGCAACAACAACAACAACAACAACCAGAGGAGAAGTTAAGCATCACTCAAATGGTAACTGACCAACCTAGCACATCAAAATATCAGTTACAACTACCATCACCAGCAAATGTAGTATCACCAATAAGTGACGCTTTGGTAAAGGATGAGAGTGTAATAAAGGAGAGATGATGGAGGGTGCAGTTACAAGTATTTGAGACAAAAGATGAAGTAGAGCAGATACAAGAAGTGCTCCGTACACCTGAAGGACGGAAAGAAGCGAAAACTTATCTTAAACACGTTAGTCATCTTGCGAGGAAATACATTGACAAATATTTGAATGGCCGACATGGTGATCATTTGGATAAAATATATGGTATGCGATTCGATGGTCAACGTTGGCTGATTGGAGATTCTCAAGTTACATTAGATAACAACAACATTGTAGTTCACGGCGTTCACTATAAAGGAACACCAGGACTGTTTGAATTGTTATTCATGAAGCGTCCAGATATTAGCCTAGTGGCAGAGTCTGACAAAAAGATATATAAGAAAATATTATCAAGTACCAACGCCATTTATCGTGGTTACTCTACAGAGAATCCAGTAAATTCAAACCGTGGTTACAAGTATTTAAATGTTATAAAACCATTATTCTCATCTAGTTATGTGTCTGGTTTGGGACTGAAAACAACACATCAACCAAGAATTGTCTATTGGGATGATCCTAATGAATTAGTTGATCGTCTGCATTTACTTGTTGCTTCAGTAGTTGCTGGTAACCGGGGTCACGAAAATGAAATAACAGCTATAGTGGAAGAACTGAGAGATGGCTACATTGAATAATGAATGTTAAACAGATTGTTGTCGATGAACTATACAGGCCGGCGAGGAAGAATTATCCACGAAGAAGAGTATTATTGAACGGTTTGCATGACATATGGCAAGCAGATACGGTTATAATGTCAAATTTTCCTGATGGAAAGTTTAAATATCTACTCACTGTAATTGATTGTCTTTCAAAGAAAGCTTGGGTGGAACCTCTGAAAAACAAAAGTGGTATTGAAGTGGCCAAAGCATTACAAAACATTATAGAAAATCAGGCAAAAATTAGCCCACGAAATTTACAAACTGATTTGGGAACAGAATTTTATAATCCACATGTCAATCGACTTTTGGAAAAGTATAAAATTAATCATTACAGTACCTACAGTGTTATGAAAGCGTCAATGGTGGAGCGATTTAATCGCACACTAAAAACTTGGATGTGGAAAATGTTTAATATCCAAGGCAATTACAAATGGGTGGAGAATTTACCCAAGCTAATGTATAAATACAATAATGAGTCTATACACAGAAGTATTGGAATGAACCTTCTGAAGTAACTGAAAATAATGAATCTGACATTATTAAGAAATTATCACAACAACCAAATTCTATTGTTCGGAAGACACCAAAGTTCAAAGTGGGCGACCATGTACGCATCTCAAAATATAAGACAGTATTTACCAAAGGATATTTACCTTCTTGGAGTTCAGAGATATTTAAAGTGACTCAAGTAAGAAAAACTGTTCCAATCACTTACTTTTTACAAGATTCAAATGGTGAAAACGTGTTGGGCGGATTTTATGAACAAGAACTTGCCAAAGTTAAATTTCCTAATGTCTATCTTGTGGAGAAAATTTTGAAGAAGAAAAATAATAAAGTGTTGTTGAAGTGGCTTGGGTTTCCAAACAATAAAAATACTTGGGAAAATTGTAAAAATTTGCTTTAGAAATTAGTTATATTTTTGTTATACTATTTAAGGAATACTTGGGAACCAATAGTGTACACTTATTTAATACTTAGTTACATTTTTCTTATACTATTTAAGTTACATTTGTAATTTTTTTTTTTTTTTTTTTTTTTTTTTTTTTTGTCATTAAATAAATATATTATAATTATCAAAAAAACTTTTTTTTTTTCTTTTATTGTTTTTTTACGCTAAGGATAAGTGAAAAAAAAAAAAAAAAATAAAATTGAATTTAACAAAATATATTTTATTATAAACAAATATACAATTTATTTCTACAAAACAAAATCATAGTTTTTGGTAAATATACAATATATATAAAATAATATTAAGAATTAATGAATACCTAATGAAAATAATTGTTTTATTTACAATAAATATAAATACATTTTTTTTTTTTTTAATAAACTATTTTTAAAATAAATAACTTAATTTTAGAATAAATAAATAAATAAATATATATATATATAATACAATTTTTTATACTATTCCCCCCTGTATCCCAACGCTTTCGTCGTAAATTTGTCATCCTCTTGAATTACCCGTTTGTGGTCATTGGGTGAAAGTGCTATTTTATTTATTGTAACTGAGGATAATTGATGTTTTGTGGATCTTATTGAAGTGGTTGGAACTCTGAATACTTGCTCTTTTTCGATACATTCTATGTAGTTTTTAAATTTAATATTTTGTCGTAATGAAGGGGTGTGAACCCCTTTAGCCTTCAGAATTTCCAACCCTTCAATATCCAAAGCATACATTTTAGGACGTAAACCCACACAAGCATTTATAATTTTTCCGTTTGCCGGCCCCCCCCTCATCTTTTTAAAAAAAAAAAAAAAAAAACTTGATGGGTAAAAAACCCTTGCCGGGGGACGAACCTTTTTTATTATTATATTTTTATTTCCTTTTGGTAATGGCAAGGATGAGATATTGGGATAGTCGGAAGGTGTCCATGGGGTGGTCAGTGTCCTATTCAGTAAGTGTAATTTTTCCACATTTCCAGATATAAGTCTTGTTTTTTTTTCTTTTTCCGTCTTTATATTATATTTTTGTTTCTTATTATTTTCGAAAATAAAACTGTCTGTGTCAATGTAACCGATTTTTATCATGTTTGGTTTGTAGATCTTTGCCATTGTAGAGTAAAAGTAACTGTATAATGTACATTTCGACAAGTCTAAAATAGATGCTCCCAAATATAAAGCTTTGTCAAAGGTTAGTCTTGTCTGAGCCATGTGGACAGCTGCAAGATTTTCACTGTAGATGGTTCGATCAATGAATCCAGGTTTGGCTATTAATTTTTCAATACGTTTTCCACTACTGACAAGTTTTATGTTTTTTCTTTTCCTAATATTTTCCATTGTTTTCCCATACACCGAGTTGTTATACAGTTTGTAAAGGTCTTTGTCAAAGTTGTTTTTTGCATTTTTTCTAAGTTCTGTATTAAGTTCAATGTACGGTTTGAGCCAGTTTGATTGTCGGAATTTTAGTACTCGATAAACTTTCTTCAATACTAACCCATGTTGAATGGCTTGTTGCAGAGTTACATAATGAACTATGTATCTGCACCGGTCATTCAAATGGGCTACTAATTTTTTCTGTTTATCGATTATTATGTTTTCCGGAAGGAAAGGTAGGTCATTGTGTAGCTTGTGTAAGTGTGGGGGATAGTGTACGTCTACGTCTACTATATAACCATAGTCGTCGTTCGCAGTTACGTCTTTAATATTGAATTGTTCGGGACTTATCCATTGGAACTCTCCATAAGGTAATGGTTGAGACATGGCATAACCGTACAAATTATTGCAATCTTGGTAGGTTATGAAAGTGCTCTCTTTATTTGGATTGTAATCTTTCATGTATTTATTATTTGCGACCAAATAACGATGAGCAACTTGACATAACCCACCTCGGATGCTCTGCTCAACCATCATTATCTGATCATAATCTAGGAGAAGTTCCAATTTGATACCTGTATATCGTAACATGGCATCCCAGGATAAGCCGGGCAATGTAAAATAGTGACAAGGATCCAGTTTGTGTGTTGTCAATGTGACATTACGGAATGTTTCAAATACGTCAGCTAACAGCAATACATCAGTTTTAAGGTATAGGTCACTATATTCTCCCAAGCTTTTACACTTGAAAGTTGACCATATATTACATGCATGCTGATAGTCCTCTTCCGTAATATCACATTTTTTCAAGTGGCTATAGAAGGCAGTCCTTGGTGGTAAGTTTGTCTCTTTTAATTTGTTCCAGTCTGTAATGTATTCGTATGGGAAAACACCTTTTCTTGTCAATAGTGGAAGTTGTTCTGGTGTAAAAAATTTACTAGTGTCTGGTATGTCGGGTAGTGTTTGTACTAATTTGTCTAAACTAGATGGCATAAATCGAAATGTGTCTATAAATCGTAGTTTTATATGTGGTGTTATGGTTTTACTAAAGGATATGTACTTCTCTTCATTATTTGGTATGACGTCTATTTGTTTGTCATCGTAGTCCAGTTCGCGTACGATAAAGTGGCTATCATATCCGGTAAGGTTGTGTAGGAGAACGGGTAAAAAATTGGGGTTTTGATACCTTATATTACAGGTAGAATGAGCTGCCCCTCTGTATCGTCCTGTTAAGTGGCAGTGGTCACGTACTTTGTCATTGGTTGTAAAAGTTTTGTCACACATATAACAAGTGTTAGCTGCGTTATGTCGTCTTTGTTCGTCTATAGTCAATTGTTTCATTGGTAATTGTCTAGAGTATATAGCACTTATTTTTTCTGCTATGTTTTTTAAATATTGAAGGAAATGAGCGGCAGCATTTTCTCCCCGATAAATATAAGGTTCAGTAGGAAGTGTAGGATCCAACTGGATTACATCTTCAGTACACTTTAAATATGTGCAGAAACTCATAGCCTCATGCTTTTGGTACTGAAGAGTGTAGGTTAATTCGGGGTTTGGTTGACAGTTCTGGATTGGTGCTAAAATAGCCTCAAAATCGGCATAAACTACAAAAGGTACTCTCAGCGCTCGTTCGACATGTTCAAACTGTACAAACGGCTTTTTAAATGGAAGATCAACAGAAACAGGTTTATTTTTTTTACACAATTTCTTATGTTCTTCCATTTTTTCTATTCCATTGTACTCAACAATGTAATGCTGAAAGCACCTTTTGCAGATTAATATTTGATGTCCATGTCCAGTCATTTGTTTACGTAACAGTCGTTCAAAGTTTTTAATATAAACGTAGTGCTGTAGTCCGTCATCATTGTCAATCAATAGTAAGTCTCTATGGTCTTCCAGTTCAGTGTCTACAATCTTTAATGGGTAAACATTAGTTTTGTCGTCCAACCCGAAGACATTGATCGATATATTATTTTTTTTTTCAAATTTTTTTATGTCACATAGGGGAGTGGGGAATGTGATGTCGGAAAAGTCATAAGGATGATGTAAATTGGTGTAATTACTTACTCTTTCGGGATGTACAGGAACCAATTTGGATAAAACGGAATATCGGAAACACTGTTTGTCATTATTTTTTACGTTAATGCAGGAGTTAGTATTGAATATTTTGGGTGGTAAAGGAATGTAAGTACTTCCACGTAAGGGTATGTATTTATTAATTCTCAGTCTTAAACCATCTACAGCATGCAGTGTCCAGCCACTCTTTTTCAGTTCTGTCTGTTCCAGTTCGTTCTGTAGTGTTTTGTACGCATTGTCGAGTAGTTCAGAAATGTCACTCTCTTGAACTACTATTGTATTTTTTGTCTTAAATGTAACGTCCGTTTCTTCCCCCAATTGATTGTCCATGGTACAGTCCACAAGTATGTTAAATTTAATGGCTTTGTATTCTGTTAGGGCTAATTGTATTGCGTTCGTCAGTTTAGTCTTTACAGAATTTAAAAACAGAGTCAAATCCACATTGTCATTTGATCTTACGAAATATGATTTTAATCTGCTTTCAAACGCTGTTTCATATTCAATCAGTCCGTCAGTGTTGGGAATTGTCGCCAGTAATTGGGATCTAGAAGGTTCTGTCTTCAGTTTTTTGCTTGGTCTTTCAGTCTTAGTACAAGCATGTTCATGTCTAGTTAAATTGTAAAAGTCAGAGAAAATATTGCCACAAGAAGAACAAATGCCCGTAAAGTTAGTCTGGCAATATTTCTCATGTCGTCGCCTGTTGTCGGGACGGGAGAACACTTTCCCACAACGAGCACAAACTTTAGATGTATCCGGAAAGGCTTTCTCATTGTCAAACGAGTCCATTCTCAAGTCTGTTTTGATGTTTGATCTAATCAAATTGTTTTAAAGTTAAATAATATCAAACACTTTAATAGGGGGAAATAGAAAAAAAAAAAAAACTTACATGTACTGAACAGTTACAGATGACCAAGATACACCTTACACTTATGTCTGCTTATGTCTTTCTTTTATAATCTGAACACATGAGGAAATACAAAAAAAAAAAAAAATGAATTAAAAAAAAAATAAAAAAACTGAAGAAAAATGTGTATAATTTCTTCACACAAATCAAATTGTTTTAAAGTTAAATAATATCAAACATTTTTTAATAGGGGGAAATAGAAAAAAAATAATAAAAACTTACATGTACTGAACAGTTACAGATGACCAAGATACACTTATGTCTGCTTATGTCTTTCTTTTATAATCTGAACACATGAGGAAATACAAAAAATGAATTAAAAAAAAAAATAAAAAATAAAAAACAAAAAATCATTGAAAAAAATAATTAATAAAAACCACTTACGCTGGTTAAAAAGCGAAAAAAACCAATCTCCAAAAAGTGAGGAAAATGTGTATAATTTCTTCTTTTTTTTCTTTTTTTTTTTTTTGTTATTGTTTTAGGATCTAAACAAATGAGAAAAAGTTTTACAATATTGGTGGAATATATTAAATTATGGGAGTATCTAATGTTTTTAATTTGTTCTAAGTGCACATTCCTACTACAGTCCACACACAAGAAACCAGAATCATAAATCACCATTTTCACTTTTATACATTCATAATCATCTAATATACATGTCATTTCTTGACTCATTATTTTTTCTTTAAATTATCACTGAAAAATTAGAAAAAAAAAAAAAAAACTAACATAAATCTAACTAATGTAGAATCTATTGTTACCAAGCGTAATGAAATAGAAATCTTACCTGAAATAGGAGTAAGCAGGCGTGAGATCACTGGTCGCACTTCTAATTAACACAGTTTTTTCTATAGAGTGATGTCTTGTGCACTCGTCACTACACTTTATATACTATTACCGCTGTGACGTATGCAAATTAAACGGTTTTTTTTCTAAGCTCGTTCTTTTTATTCTCTTTGTTGGAAAAATATTTTCTATTATCGACTTTTTTTTTTGTTTTCGTTTTAATTTTACAATTATATTATATTTATTTAAATATTATTTGAGCATTTACTTAAATTTTCATGTTAGAGCCAATCTTTTACACACAATTTTACGCGCTTAATAATGCATTTTGTATAATTATTCATTAATTCCTTTTTTTTTGTGTTCTGTTTTCATACATTAGTCATGCACCTAATAATACGATTTGTGTACAAGTGCTCATTATAGAAGCGCTCAGTTACAGATATTTATTTATCTTTTTAATCTTCTAATAGATCTTTTATTTTTCTCTCTCTTACGCACATCAAAATTTGAGCAGATTCTATATGTACTTAAAAGTATAATTTTTTGGGTACAAGAAGCGCATTGCAACTTGAAATGTGCAAATAATAGAACAAATGGGAATCAGCCATCCATTTAATCAAGACTTTACTAGTGGAAAACGCTGAGAAATATTTAATATTCAAAATCAATTAATTGTAAAAACTGCATTCATTATCTACAGATACTCCCTTTTAATGGGTAAAAAACATTATATTGATGAACTGATTCAAAATGAAAAGTTGGATCAGAGTATTTCACACTTGTGCTACTAAATTATACCCTTTTTTCAAAAAATAACCCACCAGTGAATTTTTAATATTTAACATGGAATTATTCAATCATCTTTTAATATTTAAGTGATAGCGAGTCTCTTTTTTTTTCTTTTTTCTTTTTTTTTTACACTTATTTTAATTGTAAACACATATTGACTGTTTTCAACAATGACTGATTAGTCATTTTATCCAATTAGCATTATTTAAATAATGAATATATATATATTTTTTATACATGTATAATTTTTAATTTTTATTTTAAATAAAAAGAAATATTCTTTACTATTATGTTATTTATATAAAATTGATATGACAGAATAATGTAGCATGGGAAATTAACGATCAGCATAACTGTAAGAGAGAGAACATGATATTTCTATAAATTCATGCAAGCCTTTATTTTAATGATTCATTTTAAAAACTGCAAGGCTTTGTGAGAAAGAAAAAATGTACATATGCTATTCCCACGATGTCACATGATTCCTACGGAATATTACTAACATTGATTTTGCTATATAACTATTTATTAAATAGGAACAAAAGTACGAATGGAAAAATACAGATGCAAAGGTCGATGAATCCTGGACATAGTATATCTTTAAGTCTCACAATTGTAAGATTAGAATTTGAAACGAATGATGTGATCCCAGCTAAGACGAGTGTATATTGCCTAATTATAAGTGAACAGATTTTCCAATACAATCCATTTACAAGTACTGTGAATAAAATAGCATAATAGTCTTTTTTTTTCCCCACAGAGAAATAATAATTTTTTGTGTTAATTTTTCATAAGAATTTAAAATGTGCTAAAAAATCTTAGGCCATTCAATATGGTTTAATATGATTGATGTATGTTACATTGTATTTTTTTTTTTTTCAAATTTGTTTATTGTAAAGATAAGTTATTGAATGTGCATTTAACATAATAATTGTAAAAATAAAATTAATATATTAATTATTTTTAATCAAGATTGGTTTTGTGACGGAAAGACCACGCTATGTTATTGTTGCTTTTCAAACTGATCGCAATGATAATGCAAAGACAGATACGAGCCGTTTTGATCACTGTAATCTGGTCAATATGAAATTGTATTTAAACAATCAAGTGTATCCATATGATGATTTGGGATTGAATTTCACACAAAAGCGAATTTGTATATTATATGATATGTATGCAAGATTTCAAAATTCATATTATGGAAAGGAAATTAGCAAACCGTTTATGCAAGATTATGAAGTGTTTAACAGCGTTGCACCTATAGTGGTTATTGATTGTTCACTTCAACATGAACCGGTCAAATCGCTTGCACCTGTGGATGTAAGATTAGAATTTGAAACGAATGATGTGATCCCAGCTAAGACGAGTGTATATTGCCTAATTATAAGTGAACAGATTTTCCAATACAATCCATTTACAAGTACTGTGAATAAAATAGCATAATAGTCTTTTTTTCCCCCACAGAGAAATAACAATTTTTTGTGTTAATTTTTCATAAGAATTTAAAATGTGCTACAAAATCTTAGGCCATTCAATATGGTTTAATATGATGTATGTTACATTGTTTTTTTTTCAAATTTGTTTATTGTAAAGATAAGTTATTGAATGTGCATTTAACATAATAATTGTAAAAATAAAATTAATATATTAATTATTTTTAATCAAGATTGTTTTTTTTCTCTCTCTATTTCCTATACATCAGGGTGTATATTATGTTGCGTTAGAAAAACAGACCTAACGATTTTGCCAAAAAAAAAAAAACTTACAGATTTTATTAAGAGAGTGACTCATAAAATCGATAATAATTATATACTGGATTCGATAGGTGTTATCAATATACATATCGGTAAATACCATTTTTCCAATTTCTTAAAAAGGAAAATGGAGATTTACATTGTAATTGATAAAAATAGATAAGAAGGAACCATAGATGAAGTTTTAGTTTATTGTTTACCAAAAAACTTACATAAGTATCCGTCTAAAAAAAAAAATAAGTAAATATATTATATTGCAAACATTGTGCATACATAGAGGTTAATAAACTTTTGTACGAATGGAAAAATACAGGTTAATGAACCCTGGCCTGGGGTACGTGGGGCAGAGCCTCTCTTTAAGTCTCTGTGTATATATTTTATATATATATCTATAGAGAGAGAGAGAGTGAGTGAGAGAGAAAGGATATGAGAGAGATGAGGGAGAAGTATGTGGGGGTGAGGTATAAGGATCTAAAGAAAACTACTATTGCCAAGTTACCACTATAGCTGAGTGGTGTAAGTGATGGACTTGGATGACGAAGGTTGTGAGATCGTTTTTGCTGACCTCAGCAAAAAAAAAAATTAATTTTTAATATTTCTTCGCCTACAGGAAAAGAGGAGGGGGAGGGGGTGGGGGAAAAGTTGGGAATAGGTTGCGGGTGGGGAGGGGGGTTATGTGGTGGGGGAGGGGTAACTAGGGCGGTGAGGGGGGTGGTGGAAATTGGACAGGGAATGGTTGGGACGTATAAGGCGAGGGGGGTAGGTGAGGGAGTGAAAATCTGTCCTGGAGTCGCCTATTATATACTAAATTAATTATCCAACATGTACAGACAGTCAGGGAGAAGTTGTTTAAATGAGTAGATTTATAAAACAAATTAATAATTCACAAGCAAAACACATTATTGAAAAAACTCATTTGAGTAAAATTTAGCTCAGATAACTATTTGAAAAAAAAAAAAATCTGGTGTGAAACACTCACACAACTTTCTTTTAATCTAATTAAGAATTTTTTTTTATAAATTGCAACAAATTGCGTTTAGTTGGACCTGGCCATAAAAATGGTGGCAGGGATTTTACTTGTATACCTGAGCGGTGTACAAGTATATGGAACGTTCTATGTCAAAACCAAGAAAGCTTTGCTTTAAATTTAATTTAAACTATCTGACAGACTGTCAATACCCTCTGAAATAAATTTTTTCAGAAAAATGTCTCAAATATTCGTAAAAGTGATTCATCCGTAGAATTCATCTGGTGATTCTCAGATTGATGATTCATCCGCGTTTAGGTATAAAACTACATTTCGTCCATATTCCAATAAGTTTATTCAAGGTGTTGCTGGTTTAGTTTTTCTATAAAACTCATTTACGCTTTGAATTTTACATTTCAGATTCTTAGTTTAATTATTAGATCAGACTAGTTAGATAGCTAAGTATTTATATCGATAACTTGTTCTTGCTATCATTGTTATTCATTAAGTAAATACTAGTAGTGTTTTTGCTTTTTTTTGTTTGTTTTTTCAATGAAGGAATCACAAAACAAATTATTTATACCTAAATTATTTGTAATTGTTTAATTATTGGGCTCTGCCCTTATGTGTAAATAAATAAATATGCAACGCTGCGGATTATATATGACCCGCAAATCATCCTTGGAATGACTACTATGAAACTGTAGTGGAATCAGATGTCTTGAAGAGGGTTAAGATGCGATGAATGGTTGGGAGTTAGTTAGAGATTTTTAGATAGTTGTTACTCGAAATATGAACTACTAATTTACGAAAATAGATATATATTTTAACGATAATTTAAACGTTTGAAAAGATAAACTACAATTAATTTAAAATGATTTAAATGGTAACTAGAATGCACAACTATAATGATTGATGAATAAATATATGTTTAAAACCTTAGACGCGCTCGCTATGTATGAACTGATGTCGTATATGACTGGTAGAATCCTGATGAAACGCTGATAAAATACTGAAGAATACTCATCCCCTCTTCCTGTGGAGAGACGTTTATATTGGCATCACTCACACATTGACAAGTGTGTAATTACGGGTCACACTAAAACATCTCTTGCCGTGTGTTGACCCTAGGTCTTGAATAGGTCGGTGACCAGTGTGGCAACAGATGATGGCGGTTATCAAAAGACTGTAGCCAGGTGGTCTTTTGAGTGTTTCTTGACCTTTGTATATCGGCCAGGTGGCTTCTGTACACTGACCGTATAATGACCCTTTTGAAAGGGTTTTAGCGGTGTGTCTTTGGCGGTCCCTTTGACCGTGCACTGATCGGGCTCTTGACCTGAAGAATAGCGACTGGCTGGCACCACTAGTTATAATTTTTATAATTTAAAAATTATATCTTTTCCTTCTCGTTATCACTCCTTCTTGTTATCACATTACAAAATGCACATTACGTTCTGTAGAGCACTATAGATCCTATTTAAAATATGATTAACCTATATATAGTGAACATGTTAAGTGACTAAATTATTAAAAGATAAAAAAATAGAAATAATTATATAAAAGGAAAAATCAATTACAGCACGAAAGAGAAAAGAATTGTCAAGAACTTCCTCAAGAGATCAATTGATAAAAATGATAAGAGACAAGAATTTGGTTTAGTCCATGCAACGGTAGTGGCGGTGACGGAATTTCTTTCGTTGTGAAAAAGTGAAAGTCCACCACCCTAACCCACCTTCCTCCTCACACAATGCTGCTAACCCAACTTCATCATTATCCCCTTTCCGATATCACATTTTTCTCTGCGTATCTCTTACTCTTTAACAAAATAATATTATCCTCTATAAGGTTGGTACGGTCGGGATAGTGTAGCGATAATGAGGCAGATTTGCTCCGGCAATTTGTACTCATACTTCTCCACTTACATGATATATAGTATGAGACAGATATGAGGACCCTTGTATAACTAGTGTTACCAACCTAACACTCTGCTATATCTATCATGTTTCCCTATACTAACAA
Organism: Triatoma infestans; assembly: GCA_011037195.1. Classification (NCBI taxonomy): domain Eukaryota; kingdom Metazoa; phylum Arthropoda; class Insecta; order Hemiptera; family Reduviidae; genus Triatoma; species Triatoma infestans. The sequence continues at coordinate 13,446 of JAAEAF010003036.1, forward strand.
TCCCCTAATAATATTGGCTATGGTGGTAATCCTGTTCACAATTAGTTGGAAGGAGAATTCGATTAAAATAAACGATATTTTTTTCTCTTTAATTAATTAAATCATTGCGCTGATTAAATAATTATTATCATTGATTCTTTTAAGGCAGCTGAATCCGAATTTTTTTTTTTAAATTTCCAAATTCAACGTGATATTATATTTAATTATCACGAGGAGATTCGAACAGGAAGGTTTCATTCTAAATCCGGTTATACAGAGGCATCAAAATACTAATTTTAATTATTATTTTTACTTGTTCTTATTGCTTGTAAGACGAAGTGTTGTGATCGTGTCAGATTTATTAAATTGATTTTATCCGTCGTAGTATGTATATTTCGTTTGTTCCTAACCGGCTTCGGATTTTCATACATCGTCAGAGTAAGGTTATCAAGTTCGTGTAGAGAGTTGACTTCCAACTTGAGAGTTTCTACTACGCACTACACTTTTCGATTGTAGGCGGGAGGTTATAAGGTTATGATTAATACGCGTGTGTTTAGTAACATTAATTATAATTAAACATTATAAAATGGTGTATAACCAGTAGCATGTTTTGAAGAATACATTACAATTAAATTTAAATAGTGATGTTAAATATGCTCCATGTTTTGTTAAGATATTTTTCATATCAGGAGGATAGGAAATTTCAAGAGTTACATTATACGAATAGAATATACAAAATTTGAAAAAAGGTTTGATGGTTTCCTCATTTTTTTTCTTTTTTAATTTAAGGCGTGTCACCATCCATGGTCATTGGCGCCCGCAACCAATGAGATGAAAGAAATGACGTTGTTGATGTTGTTCTGAGAACCTAATAGATCGCCTTACCAAGGATGAGAATCGGAAACCTGTCAGAAACATCATAAATATGCAACAGCTACGATGGATAAAATCCTAGATGTTATCCACAGCATTGTGGGACCCATCCGCATATTGAATACAGTGAAAAACGTTTAACACGAAAATGCTTAACATCACAAAATCGGTTAACACGAAATCATACTGCGATCCCGACAAAATACTATATAATTTCATACATTTTTTTCTTTTAACAGAAACAAATATCGCTTAACACGAAAAGATATCACTTCTTGGACGAACAAAATCTACCTGTTTTCTGCAGTTACATCGTCACGCAGATTTTTTTGGCTTTTATTTTGTTAGACGGAACAAAATAAACAATGGCTGCTATTGTTGCTAGGTTTCCGCTTGTCTTTGAGTAGTAAAAGCACCGCCATTGTCAATACATTTCAGTTAGTTTTTGAATTCGGTGATTTTGGTGTTAATATCGGAGAATGTTGTGGTTTTTGTACTTTTAATAAATTATTCTACGTGTACAATGGCAAAGGAATCGGGTCGAAAACAAAGCGCTATTTTATCGTTTTTTAAACACAAAAAAATATTTTAATCCCCTCAGTTTCCTGTTAAACCAATTTCCTGTTAAACTAATTTTTTACTGTATATTAAATTGAATTTTCACCGGAAATACATGTTTTGTGGTTCACTGAAAGTGAAAAAAAAAATTATTTGCGCTTGATTTGTATGTGTGTGTGTGTGTGTGTGTGTGTGCATTTAAAGAGAAGATATCTCAAAAACGATGCTCAAACTTGATATTATGCCGGTTAGGAATCTGTTACGTTAGGTTACTCTAATAAAGTGACGTTAAAAGTTGGCCTAAGGCGCAGTCTATACAATTTAGTCATGTTCAGTTCATTTCACGTTTACAAAAGTCATGAAAATTGCATCGTAATAGCAAATTCGCAATAATAGAAAGTCGCGTGAATGTTCCATACCAGATTTTTAGCGATCGTGTCAGATTTGGAGGGATTCAAGTTTTAACCGGAAATGTAAAGTATTGAAGTCCCCTAAGTTCGAAAAAATTTGTTATGAAACACTCATACAATATTCTCTGACTCGTGTTAGTATAATAATATAAAAAATGACCACTTTTCTTTAAATATCAAATTTTGTGATTGTCTATTTGTTTTAACATAAATATGGAGGTGGTAAAGTACCTATCTCTATTAACCTTGACAGGTAGAGAAGTTGTTATATTCTGACCCTATAGAGCTCACCAAAAACATTGACTCACCTTCATATAACATTTGTATCGTCAAATGTTTCATATAAAAGAGATAAGTTTATATGTGTGTAGTTAGCATACCAAATCTAAACGAAATCGTAATAGACGTTTACGAGGAAATCCAAAAAGTTAACCTGTTCTATAAAGTCTACACTTCCGGTTAACCGATCTGCTATAAATTTGGAATTCTATCAATGCTTCAAATGTGAATTAATATTGCGTGAGTGGTAAAACTATATATTATATTGAAGTGGTAATTTATAATGTAGCTTAAAGTTAGGGTTCCCCCAGGAAACCCCCAAAAAATCAACTTTTCCGGGAAAATGTCTCAAATGTTTAATGGGTGAGAACTTTCGGGGCGGATCACACTAGAATCGAGGATGAGATTTGGCGAGTAAACCGATTTCTGCTATCTAAATTTGATGAGACGAGCAAGAAATGGGGATTGGAAAGGGATTACGAGATCAGTATTGGCAGTACAGGGGATACCCCCTGAGCCGAGGCCAACGGAGCCGAGTAACGGCATTATTCGCTGTTATTCAGATGGCTCTAGGCAGGAGAGGACTGGCCTGTCAGGAGCGGGAGCATGGTTGCAGAAGTTGGATAGAAGGAGTTCGGTGGCCTTGGGTGGTTTGGCCACTGTTTTCCAGTCCGAGGTGGTGGGAATTATTGAATGCTGCCGCCTTGTGGGGGAGTGGCAGGGAGAGATTAAAGAGGTGTGGATATTCTCCGCTAGTCAGGCCGCACTAATGGCTCTGAGCAAGCCATGGTGGAGCTCGAAACTAGTGGGAGAATGTACAAGAAGGCTTAACGCCTTGGCTCGGAGGGGTAAGGTGCGTCTCTATTGGATACCTGGACATGCGGGAATAGAGGGCAATGAGAGGGCGGATCAGTTGGCTAGGGATGGATCATCATTACCATGTTTGTGTTCTGAACGCGCCCTTGCCATCATAAGAGGTTTCGCGAATAACGATTAGACTTTGGGAGACGAGAGTCTTGGAGAAATGCTGGGGTACACGCAGGGTGCCTCCAAGCTAAAAGATTTATAAAAGGAATTAAGCAGGGAGTTTCGGCTTACCTCCTGTCCCTCAGCAGGACAGGCCTGAGGACCTTGGTGGGGGTAGTGACTGGACACACCTGGGTGTCTAGTCACTTGTTTAACCTAGGGAAGATGTCTAGTCCCACCACTTGTCGAATTGCTCGGGCGATTTGGAGTTAAAGGATTCCTAGGATATGGAGACGTGACCAGTAGGTTACTATAGGGACGATTTAATGGGATGATTTGGGGGGCATCGGGGGGAATAAAATCCATACAGGCTTAGGTCCCATGCTGTCAGGCACCCGGTCTAATAATAATAATAATGTTACAAATAAAAGTGATAGATATTTATGTGTGTAGATAGTATACGAAGTTTAAGGAAAATCGTTGGGAGCCATTTTTGGAAAAAAGATCGCAATTAATCGAGACAAAAAAAAAATTCAGTAAAGTTGGGTTTCCGGTTGATGGATTTTGCCCGAAATCTTCGTGTTTGATGCCGTGGTAATGCCAAAATGGAATACCAAGTTTGAGCTACTTACGACATTTCGTTTTTGAGATATTCTTCCAACACACTTACAGTCCATTCGCTAAGAACATTTTTTTCACATTCAGGGCAATGCCAAAATGTTATTTCGACAGCCTTGCATGATCGCAATAATTTCTCTTACCAGGAATAAGAGAAAGTAATAATATACAAGTTTAATGAAAATTTGTCACTTCTGTTGAATAATTGCATTAACATCAGTAAGTCATGTGAGTATTTTACATCAGATCCCCCCCCCTGAGTTAAGAGGGAAAATTATACTGGAGTAATTGTATAGTGATCCAACAAAAGTGAATTAGTGATCTTGTTTAGGCTGCGCTGGAAAAGTATTAGCTATTGAATATTAATGCAGGTTTAGTTAAAGAGTAAGGGCTGTTGTAGAGATTACAGAGCATCTAACCCAGCATCCACAGCCAGGAGGACCACATCGCAAACATTTCTCCCCTGTTTCCGCCCCCGCCCCCATTGTCATCCCCATTCTCTCTCTCTTTCACTGCAACACCAAACTAAACTCAACTTTCAAGCCTTAAGTTCCTTTTATTCTAAACAACACCAGCTTTTTCACGATCTAAACTTAAATTATTTACACTTCTGTTGTTTATTAATGAAATATTAGGTAAGCACTGCCATTACTAGCTGACTATGGTCGCAGATCAGTTGTTTTAGTCCTCAGTAATTCTGCCAACAATGTCACCACTAGTTCTTTACTTAATTTTGATGATTAATCGCCCGGCGGTCAGATTGCAACAGAATTTTAATAAAATACTTCGATTATCAATTAATATTTAATATTAAAACAGATGTGTGAAACTCTCACCCGCCTTTCCCTTGCCGCAATCGCAATTATAAATAACATTTCTTTAAACATGGAATTTTTATCAAACGATACTTGAAAATACGTCGCAGAGAAAACGGCTTTACAATTTAAAAAAAAAAAGAAAAAGGAATATGGATTACACATACAAAGAGCTATAACTTTTAGTTGAAACATTTCACCGGAAAAATTCATTTAAGTTGGCTTTTTGGAGAGGGGTGGGGGTTATGTTTTCCTCTAAAGTGCTACTTTAGTTTATTATACAATTCTATCACCTAAATAATATTAATTCGAATTAAATATGTCATCATAATTCCGAGTTTAAAGAGAATTATTTGACCGGAGAATTATATTTTCACTAGAAATTTTTTCAGTTTTCCACGATTTTATCCATAAAAACACCGGCGGATTTCATTAAATTTGTTGCACTAACTAAGAATACAGAGGCCTATCACTTTTGTTGGGCACTTTTTCCCCGAGAGTGTTTATTTAAAGAAGTTTTGGGTGGAGGGGGGAATGTATGGTGACGTCAAAAAAATTATTTATTTGATTAAGTTTAGATTTTCCAATTGATATAAAATGAAACAAGCAAATATGAAAATTTTTTACCGGGTTGCTACTTCGACGTTTAGAGTCATGGGTTTGCAAGAGGATTTACTGAGCGAATACCAGGCAGGATTCGGGCGTGGATATTCTACTTTTGATAACTTTTTTATTCTTACAAACATTATAAATTTAAGGTTTTTAAGAAGATGCCAAAAAGTCTATTGTTTTTTCGTACACATTAAAGCTGTGTTTGACCGCATAAATCAAAATGAGTTGTTTCTCAAGCTTTTTAATATTGGAGTCTCCTACAAATTTATTAATTGCCTTAAATCACATTATACGGATTCATCTGCGACTAATCGTGGTAAGAATGGGATTTCAGAATTTTTTTCCGTTGGTTGTGGGGTTAGACAGGGATGCGTTTTAAGCCCTATTTTGTTTTCTCTCTTTTTAGATGATCTTCCTGATGAGCTTGAGTATGGAACTCAAGACAAGTGTGGAAATTTGCTCGAACTGGCCTCCACTATTAGACATGTATTTCTTTGGTCGTAAGGTGCAATTGGCAGGAAAAAGCATGTCTAATATCATTTTGAAATTTCTTATAGGCATCATGTTTTCATTCATAACTTGTAAAATATCGCTCAAAGAAAAAACCTTTCAATAAATTTTTCTTAACAAAAAATAGAGGAATCTATTTCTACCAATAAAAACCACACCTCCCTATTTTTGAAAAATGAAGTTGGTGCCTGTATCTCGCTTCTCGAAGCACCAAAACAAGTGTAGAAATAAGACTTTAATGTATGCGGACGACGTGGACCATTCTCGCCGAAAGCCCGGTTGCATTACAAAGAAATATTAACATTTTGGTAAAATATTGTGATTTATCGAACCTTTATCTGGATCTCAATAAATCAAAGATAATGGTGTTCCGGAGGGGTGGACGCTTATCCTCTTTGGAGAAATGGTTTTATAATGGACAACCTATTGAAGTTGTTAATACTTATAAATACCTAGGCGTA
>JAAEAF010003037.1:0-93914 GCA_011037195.1 Triatoma infestans
CCATTAGAGACGCACCTTACCCCTCGAGCCAAAGCATTAAGCCTTCTCCTACATTCTCCAACTAGTTTCGAACTCCACCATGGCTTACTCAAAGCCCTCAGTATGGCCTGACTATCAGAGAATATCCGCACCTCTTTAATCTCTCCCTGCCACTACCCCGCAAGGCAGCACTATTCAAATTACCACTTTAGTACAATTTTTTTTTTTTTAAGTACATGTACTGCGACCAATCAGGTGATCGATCTATTGTGCTCCCTAAGAAATTCTAGAATCTTGATGGGTTCTAGGGTGGGTATTTCCCCTCTCCTACACTTGGTAATAACCCAGGCTGTTGAATTTTCTTTGGATGGACGTGGTCGCAATCGTTTGAGGAGATGTATTAGAACGATCCATTTCCCCCCACAGAATCTGCATGTGCTATCATTTTCTAGGCCCATCTTCCTCAAGGTGCCTCCTGAGTCTTTTACTCAATCTGATGCAGGCTTTCGACCTTTCCTAGTTATCGATCTTGGCCTACCTCAGTCCTTCAGTACAATTTATAGTTCTCTACCATCTAAAATAATATTTAATATACATGGAGCTCGAAATTGGTGGGGGAATGTAGGAGAAGGCTTAATGCCTTAGCTCGGAGGGGCAAAGTGCAGCACTATTGGGTACCCGCACATGCGAGAACAGTGGGCAATGAGAGGGCTTTACCTTTTTGTGGTCCCGAGCCCCGAGCCCTTGCCGTCACTAAGAGTTTTTGTGATAGTCAGATCAGACTTTGGGAGACGAGGGCCTTGGAGAAATGCTGGGAGGACACGCAGGGGTGCCTCCAGGCTAAAAGATTCATCAAAGGGGCCAAGCAGGGGGTTTCAGATTACCTCCTGTCCCTTAGTAGAATATTATTATTATTATTCACAAAAGGGGAGGGCAAACCCTACGCTATCCAAAGCCTCTCAGGGCCCATATAGCTACCCCTAAAGAATAACAACCACTGGGACTAGAACGAAAATCCAGGCCCAGGTTTTAACCATCTAAGTTTCACCACAGACCTAACAAATCGGGCCAAAACCTTAAAAGGACACAGCTTAAGATCCTCTACCGATATCCTATTCCGGCCGAAGGTCCTAAACCTAATCTCCTCACAACCCAAACAATTCGTCATCAGATGCATGGGTGTTTCCTCCTCAGTCTCACAAACTCTACAAAAGGGGTCAGGCACGAGTCCAATTATATAGAGATGTCTCCTTAAACAACAATGCCCAGTGAGGAATCCAACCAGATGTCTGAGGGAGGTCCGTGAAAGACATCGGACCCCGCTACTCAAAGCTCCGTCCGGGCCCCCAATGAGCATTTTAGACTGCCGACAACCCACTGCACTCATCCATAAGGATGAGTGCTGTGAGGTCATCCATGTCTGAAAGCCTGATAAACATGTGCCAGAAGACACACCAACATCAGGCTCTGGACCAATGAAAGGGAGAGAGGCACCTAATTTGGCAAACCTATCCACCTCCTCATTACCAAAAATTCCCATATGACCTGGAACCCAGACCAGAAGCACATCCTTTAATGAAGAAAGATCTTCCAGTCTTTTAGAACATTCCAACACCAATCTGGAAGTGAAGACACATGAATTAAGCGCCTTCAACGCAGCCTGGCTGTCCGAGCAGATACAAACACCTTTTAGATTAGTGTTACGCACCCTCTCATCCAAAATACAGCAAAGAATTGCATAAACCTCAGCCTGGAAGACGGTGGCCCACTCACCAAGAGGCGCTACCAAATGATCTCCCGTCTCAAAATAGACGGCAGCCCCAGACCTACCATCCATCCTGGAACCGTCCGTGTAGCATCGGAAATAATTCTCAGGAATCACAGCAGACGGACCCAGGGTTAACCAATCTTCCCTAGAAGGCAACCTAACCCTGTAGGAATGACCAAAGACAAAAGTCTTCAAATTCCTATCAGAAGGGAAACCTGTAATGGGAATCCTTAAAAGCATCTCACGATAAATGGTAGAATGACCATATCGCTTACCCTGCCAAAAAACCTGCCTTTTTAATTCTATAACAGGCTTTCATTGCCTGGTTTTTTTCCACATCCACAAAGAGAGGTGGAATTCCCTAACAAAGTCTCCATAGATGCGGTCGATGTAGTCCGAAACGCACCAGTCACCGCCAGACAAGCCAAACGTTGGATTTCTTCCAACAGCTGCCTAGCGGATCGTGTTTCAATGCGACGCCACCACACCAATGCCGCATATACCAATCTAGGTTTAATGACCATGCAATAATTCCAGAACATCATCTTGGGAGTCATCCCCCAGTTCTTACCTACAACTCATTGCCAAAAGGAGATTATCACCTTTTGATGTTGTGTCTTAACATGTTCCGATCAGTTCAATTTACTGTCAAGAACTACTACAAGGAACTTCACTGATTTGCTAAACTGTATGGAAGTACCTAACAACCTAGGAGGTGTAAAACCTACTATCTTCCTTTTATGAGTAAATAGAATTGCCTGGGTCTTAGATGCGTATACTTATTACTTGCGACTTTTCAGCCAGAGGACAAAAAGGCAATGGAATATTTTTTTTAAAAAATTCTCTTACTAAAAATGATACCATAAAAATTCAACAATAATTTAACGAAGACTCCTCGATATGGGTTATAGTTTAATTTAAAAAAAAAAAAATTATTAGGTCTAAAACAAGATTTAGGATTATGGTCTCCTAAATAGGTCCATAATAATGTAAACATATTATAATTTTTGTGGTACATGTTAAGATTATTATCATTACTATAAAATCCCTTTCAGCAGGATTACTTTTTGGAAGGAAATAAAAAAAAAAACAAACAAAAAACAGATCCTTTTCTAAAAACCACTTTTTTTTGGCCTCAGGGGATTTCAAAACTTGAATTTCCGGTAAAGTTCATGTATCAAGTTTAAAGAAAAAAAAATCCTTTGAGTTATTAGTAAGAAAATCGTAAAAAAAAAAAACTGAGGGTTGCACTGAAATTAAAAAAATATCAAGTTTCAGAGCTGTCACACACACACACACACACACAAACAAATTTCTAAAAAATACAACTTTTTACGGATTCAGGAGACCTCAAAGTAAGTATTTCCGGTGTGAAAACACTAGTTTCAAAAATTTGATATGATCGTAAAAAAAAAAACAAAAAAACTACACAAATGTATTTATTTTTGGTTAAAAAAAAAAAAAAACTGAATATTTATATTCATAATATACATAATAATACTTTAGCGGATATAACTAGATTAATGGTTAACTTTAAATTTATTACAATTCCGTTTTAATTAACGGAAATTACGATAGACTTTTATAAGATCCGTTAATAATACTGGTATAATCCTTAATTCCACCACAGAGTACGTCGTTTATAATTATTTAAAAAAGAAAGAAAGAAATGTAATCAGATTATCTGGATGTTATTGCTATCATTATCATTTTTTCACTACATTTAAAATGGATATCTCCCCCCCCCCCAAATTGATTATTTCCAAAGCGTTATTTTTAAATGTGTGCATAGTCACAAAAGTCTAATCTTGATTTTTTTTAAATTTTTTTTTTTTTTTACGTTCAATTAGATTAGATTACGTCCAAATTTGAAAAAAATCGATTAACTGGAAGTGATTTTTGAGTTGGGGGGGGGAATTTCACGAAAACGGTCATAATAATTATCTTCAAACTTGGAATGCTTGCTGCAATGATATAGAAATAATATATCACTTTAATCTAAAATGTTTTCCTGATAAAAAAAACAAACAAAACCAAATTATTTTAGAGGGCTATTTGAGGGTGTTAGTTTAAATATAAATTTGCGCAAGCTTTGTTAGTTTTGATTTAGAGCTCCCGACATAAGGCCGCTCTATATTATTATATACATTAAGCAAAAGTGTTACACAGTAAAAAAAGAAGAAGTAATTGAAACACTGAGCATAGCTGAAAGTCACAACCAGAAATACATGATGACAGACACCAGCCAGCGCTGCTATTTTCTAGACTCTAGAGTTATCAGCAATTAATTCGCGTGGCAGCATCTTTTTAGGCGACGTGGTGGGTTATCCAGATGAGTGCTTGTGGATAAGGATTGTGCAATGGGATTTGGGAGTGCGGAGTGTCTATCGAGGAATCTTAGGAAACGGGTCTGGATTAATTCATTTACAAATGGGATATTTAGATCATGGTGTAGGATACGGTTAGAAACGAAGAAGAAAGAAGCATTAATAATACGACGAAGGACTTTGGATTGAAATGATTGGATATTGGTGGATATTGGATTGGAGCTGGATATTGGATGGTTTAGTGGAGCCCCAACAGTTCTGCTCCATATGACCAGATAGGTCTTAATAGAGTTCTGTAGAGTGTTAGTTTGTTGTGAGTACTCATAGTAGATTTAGGTCCAAGTAGCCTTCCTAGTAATCCATAAAGTCTGTTAAGTTCTTTTCCTTTTTTGTCGAGTATGAGGATTCCAAGTTAAGCGGTGATCAAGGTGAAGCCCTAGATATCGAAACTGACTAGAAGTGGGTAAGTTAGCGTTATTTAGTAAGTGGGAGAGCAGGTCTGTCTTCCTTAGTGTGAATGTAACTTGTGTGCATTTATTGGTGTTCAATATGATGGATGCAAGAAACTTGGAAATAATATTAATTTATAAATAAATCAAAATTAAGCAAAAGATTGACATTCCCTTGCAAAAGGACAAGACCAGGTACACAAGTCCAGTTACTTGTACGGTTCAAGAACAATTATGGCGTTGTACTACCCCTTCTCCTCACAGGGGAGGAATTGAAGAAACAAAGAGAAGAGATATTTTAAGGACAGACTTGTGCTAGAAATCAAGGTGAAAGCATCAGACACTAGTATCAAGTTACTAATTCCTATACTAGTATCAAGTTATAAGAATTTATTATAAGATTTAATTGTGATTTCTAAGTACTTAATTTCTCTTAGAGAATATATTTAATTTACTCTACCAGAGTGTTCTTAATTATTCTTATACTTCTATCTCTTAACCGTATATACATACAAGCCCTTTTCGCTAAGACGCTCACGCCACAAGCTATCTATACACACATCTCACCATAACATTACATCAACTTAATTCTCCATATTCTGCACCAAACTTCTATGAGCTCAAGATGTTCTTGTATTGCATTTGAGATCTGTGTAGGATTGGAGTGAGAGGATAATATAGCGGTATCATCGGCATAGGTAGTAATTCGGGTTTGAGGATGAGTAGGAATGTCAACTGTATATATGGTGTAAAAGATTGGTCCGAGTATGCTACCTTGCGGAACTCCAACGCAAATCGCGTGAAGATTTTGGAGACCCCAGCGTCACATCGCACTCCGAAGCAGCGATTGGTGAGATAGGATTGTAGGAGTAGGTGGTAGAAAGGAGTAGGAAGGAATTTTTTGAGTTTATAGAGTAGCCCTGGATGCTTGCAACAAATTATTTTAAAGGGTTATTTGAGGGTGTTAGTTTGTTTAAATTTAAATTTGAGCAAGCTTTGTTAGTTTTGATATAGAGCTCCCGACATAAGGTCTCTCAGATGTACAAGTAAAATCCTCACCAGCTTTTTTATTTATGGCCAGTCAAACCAAACAATTGTAACGTTACAATGTTAAAGAGAATTTCTTGATTAAATTATATTAATTAGAGTGAGAGAGAAAGAATTGTGAGTGTTTCACACTACATTTTTTTTTTTTTGTAATGTGTAAAAGCAAAATTCCTGCTCTATTCAAGAAATTTGACGGACTTTATAATTTTTTTCTTATACAAATACTTACGGAGTAATTATTTTTCAAAATAATTACTAAACAAAAATTGTTAAAAGAAATAGAACGATTGATGAATCTAGATCGGTTTGTGTATTACTAAAAATGATAAAAACTGAACCATTTTCTAAGCATTTGTATTGGATGGTACAGCAGCAAAAAAAAGAACACCTCATTAATAAATGTGCATTGTGGTGCATTTTAATTAGGAGGGTGAATTTTCAATTTTTATTTGTTATTGCCACTTAAATAATAAACCCATCCATGCATCTTCCTGTTTCTTATCATCCCATAAGTCTATTGCCGACTCTTGATATAAAATCTTTTGACAAAACTCATTTTTTTTAAGCATATTCTTCACATAACTAAATCTTCCAATATTATCCCTGACCGTGTTGTGAACATCATCGGATCTTTCCTTGAGAAAAAGGAGTACTGCCCGGGTTGTGTTTCTTAATTTGAAGCAAGCGTTCATTGGGGGAGGTCTACCTAATCATAAAATCCTATTTGTCTGACCGTGCATAGATCGTTACATCAAATTCTACTATTCATTAAGCCGAAGCAGGCGTAGCGCAAGGTATCATTTCTATGCTGGACAGCTATCTTATCTCCACATCAAGATCCAATAACACCACATAGAAACCTCCAAACCCATTTCACTTCATTGGAAAAAATGGTTCAAAAAAATGGAAAATTAAATTAAATGAAACCAAATTTCAAAACATTACTTTCACATTCCCTTGCTTTCAACACTCTCCCTCCAGTCTAATTACAATTTAATTCCTATCCCTCCTAGCAATGTCGTTCGCTACCTTGGGATGTATATATATAAAAAATTGACTTTGAATCCATATATCCGACTTAAAAGACTTGAACTTAATAGATGCTATCACCTACTCAAAACACTACTCGGCAACATATAATAAAATACTATAAATATCAAAATTAGTAAATAATTACATACATAGATTTTTTTTTATTTAAGGCGTCTCAACATCTGTGGTCATTTGCGCCCGAAGCCTTCTCAGTGCACTGCCGGCCTCCGGACAGTGCCCTCCCGTTACAGACAACACTGTCCATCACCGGACAGTGGGCTGTAAGGGCTCCTAGGAAGAGAAAATCTAAGGGCAGCACGACTGGATTCGAACCCGTGATCTCTGCGTTGCTAATCCCTTCCCTACATACATAGATATTACGTATTTTGTTCAATATTATAAGTTTAGTTAATTGTTTCACTTGAACAATTAGGTTTAATAAAAAAACTTATATCTTTCAAGAATTTGCCATAATTACCGCTATAATTTAAATAAATTTAATATATATACTAATTAACTGTTTAACCAATGGAATAAATAGTGTAACTGTTTTTAGTGATCCTAACATTTAAATAGTCAAACGCTGTGACTAGTTTTAAATAGTAATTTATACTTTGAGTCAAGTAGTATTATTAAAATAACGTTCAAATCCTGAACTATTCAGACATCTGAAGAGTATTAAGTTGGGAAATTACATCTTTTACACTAGATAATGTTCAGATCCTATTTGAAATCTTTAAAAGTCAAAGTTAATTCGTAATTTTATGTACAACTATTTTATGAGGTAACATCAGTCATCTTATAAGTGCACATATTATATACGAAGGGAGAAGCTATCCAGCGATAATACTCCTTAATTAAATATTCGAACTTATTGCTGTCTTCATCTGTGGAGAGGAGATCGCGAGGCCTTTGCTCCTTCAACGTCTGGGAGGATTATCTGGAATACAATTGGATAATTTGGGAACAATCAAATTTATTATATCGGGTTACAATAGCCTTCGGCTAGGCTGGGTGTCGGGGCACAAAGCATTCACGGTAACGAAGAGGCCAACAGGCAGGCAAAGGTGGGCGCCTCACGAACGCCTATTGGCCTTTCTGCGGCATCTCATACAGAACTGCTTGTGATGACATTAAAAAAATGGCTAACACAGAAACATATACATTATATTGGGAAAATATTGCGGGACTGAGGCACTCCAAGATTTGCCTTCAAAGATTCGCACAACCTGATCTCCTCGACAGAACAAAAGTGGAGCTAAGGAGAATTACTGGCCTAGTTACAGGGCATTGCCTTCTAAGGAAGTATCTGCACAATATGGGTCTCTCTGCGGACCCACTTTGCAAGAAATGCGGCTAAAAGGTTGAGATTACCGTTTCACCTTCTTGGAGAGTGCGTGCATTATTCTCGTAGATGATTCCTGAAATTTGGCACCTAAAATTCTGAAGCCGAAGGTGGGATGAGAAATTTCACCCGCTTCAGCCCTAGAGTTTTTTAATGATACACGGCTGATGTGAGGCGTTTTACAGGGTGTACAATGGGGCCCAGCTGAGGTCTAAGCGCTGAACCTCCTTGAAGGCCCCGTGTTTCTAGATTAGATTATATCGGGTTCGGGTAATCTTACTTACAAAAGGAATTTCTATATCTGTGTATATTGTTAGTCTGAAACTCAAATGGAGCTTTAACGATATTGCGAAAGATTTTGAACTGGAGAGATTGAATTCTTTGGAGATTTGGATGTTTTGTTGAATCCCCTTAATTCGATGCCGTATGTCCAGCTAGGTTTTAATATAGATTTTGTGTTGTTTAGTGAGAGTTTTGATATGTTGCCGAGTAGTGTTTTGAGTAGGTGATAGCATCTATTAAGTTCAAGTCTTTTAAGTTGGATATATGGATTCTAAGTCAATTTTTTATATATATACATCCCAAGGTAGCGAACGACATTGCTAGGAGGGATAGGAATTAAATTGTAATTAGACTGGAGGGAGAGTGTTGAAAGCAAGGGAATGTGAAAGTAATGTTTTGAAATTTGGTTTCATTTAATTTAATTTTCCAAACAATGAAGTGAAATGGGTTTGGAGGTTTCTATGTGGTGTTATTGGATCTTGATGTGGAGATAAGATAGCTGTCCAGCATAGAAATGATACCTTGCGCTACGCCTGCTTCGGCTTAATGAATAGTAGAATTTGATGTAACGATCTATACACGGTCAGACAAATAGGATTTTATGATTAGGTAGACCTCCCCCAATGAACGCTTGCTTCAAATTAAGAAACACAACCCGGGCAGTACTCCTTTTTCTCAAGGAAAGATCCGATGATGTTCACAACACGGTCAGGGATAATATTGGAAGATTTAGTTATATGAAGAATATGCTTAAAAAAAATGAGTTTTGTCAAAAGATTTTATATCAAGAGTCGGCAATAGACTTATGGGATGATAAGAAACAGGAAGATGCATGGATGGGTTTATTATTTAAGTGGCAATAACAAATAAAAATTGAAAATTCACCCTCCTAATTAAAATGCACCACAATGCACATTTATTAATGAGGTATTCTTTTTTTTGCTGCTGTACCATCCAATACAAATGCTTAGAAAATGGTTCAGTTTTTATCATTTTTAGTAATACACAAACCGATCTAGATTCATCAATCGTTCTATTTCTTTTAACAATTTTTGTTTAGTAATTATTTTGAAAAATAATTACTCCGTAAGTATTTGTATAAGAAAAAAATTATAAAGTCCGTCAAATTTCTTGAATAGAGCAGGAATTTTGCTTTTACACATTACAAAAAAAAAAAAATGTAGTGTGAAACACTCACAATTCTTTCTCTCTCACTCTAATTAATATAATTTAATCAAGAAATTCTCTTTAACATTGTAACGTTACAATTGTTTGGTTTGACTGGCCATAAATAAAAAAGCTGGTGAGGATTTTACTTGTACATCTGAGAGACCTTATGTCGGGAGCTCTTTATCAAACTAACAAAGCTTGCTCAAATTAGTAGTGTTTTCTAGCTACAGACAACACTGCTCATCACCGGACAGTGAGTTGTAGAGATTCCTAGGAAGAGAAAATCTAAGGGTAGCACGGCTGGATTCGAACCCGTGATCTCCGCGTTGCTAGTCCAGCGCGCTACCACTGAGCTAATCAATTTGCTATTATATATAATTTTTATCTTTTAATTAGTTTATTTTAAATATTTATATATATTTATGTGTTTTCTTTTTCTTTTTTTCTGATGAAGAAGCCAATAAATCTGGCGAAACGTCGATGAAAATTTAAAAAGAGCTATAAAATTAATTTTAAATGTTTGGACAAATTGTTCGCTAGGAGAATCGTAAAAGTTTAATTTCACAAGTTCCGATCTTCTTATACGTATTTATGTCCCTAGATGCCCTCCAGTATATATATGAATATTCGAAGGTATTATCCAAACCAAAAAGTATTTTCCCTAAAAAAGAAAAAAAAATCTGGTGTGAAACACTCACACTAATTTCTCTTACTCCTATTTAATACAGAAAATACTTCATATTTTATTAATGTATATAGAGGTGGTGGGGAGACAGATATACCAACCTATCAACCCAGCCAGCAGATAGAGAAGTGATTTTTACATTGTAGCCCATAAAAGTATACTTATAAACATAGAAATTTAAAATTTAACGCTACAAATTCTGTTTATAAATTTTTTTTTTTTTTTTTAATGTTTCAAATAAAAATAATAGGTTCCGCAAAGCTGAAAAGTATTAGTGATATTTTTTCGTGATTGCCTGTTTTTTTTTGTTTTTTTTTTTGGCAGTAATCAACCGGTTTCGGGCATTTACCATCATCAGGATGTTTTGGTCAAAATAGTGTGATAACATAGATTTGAACAGTGTAAATTCAGTTTATATATTCATAGTTTTATAAAATTATCCAGGAAAATATGGTAAATTTTTTTTTTTTTTTTTAATTTACATAATTAGAGAAAACATGGCATATGAGATTATTCTCGTAAAAAAGTTTCTGATAAATAAATTGAATAAAATTAGAAATGTATAGTAATTATTCCTTTGTTTTTTGTTTTTTTTAATTTTTATTTTTATTTTGGCACGAACTCAAGAAGAACCTGGCTAACCTGACAACCATACATTGTTGTGGTGGTGGTTGGTTCCACAGAGCTGGAAAAACATCAGAGATATTTTCGGTTTCGGGCGTTCGCCCATCTTCAGGATGCGTTTTTGTCAGACTGAATTTGCTCTGGGCAACTCTGTGTTATCACACTGTCTGACAAACGAATACTGAAGATGGGCGAACACACGAAACCGGTCGATGACCACAAAATGAAGCAGGCTACCACGGAAAATGTCTCTGACACCATACATTATTTATTTTGAAATCTCTTCTTCTTTTTTTTTTGTAGAATTTAATTTTATATGAATATGGCATCCTGGCGTATATGGCTGGCTTTAAAAAAGTGCCAAAACCCTAAGCAAATGTTCTGTGTTTTCAATTATGTAAATTAAACTAAATAATATGCTAAAACAAAAAAAATGGCTTAATATGAATATTAAGTAAAACCTTTTTTTGATTTCTATCATAAAATAAAATTTTTATCTAACCTAAAGTTTATTTTGAATAGATTTTACAACATTTAATTGACTAAGAATTATAAAAACACTGAGTGCCAGCCACAAAGGAGGAAGAAGAAGACTAGCTACTTCTTCAGAAACTGAATTCACGAAATATCAATGTACACACGCCTACACTTTTACAAAACATCTACCCAAAAAAACATTGTACAAAATCAGAAATACAGGAAGCCTCAGACTTTTAGAAAACAGTAGATTTGTTTTGTTTTGTTTTTTTGTAAACCAGATTAAATATCTATAACAAGGCCGTATTGTAAAAAGAAGTTCTATTGTAAATAAATAATAAATTTCTTAAATTACAAATTTTAACTTTTTCGCAAATATAATATTAAAACAGCAATCGCCGCTTCGTAAAATATTTTTAATTTTTTTATTTGAAAAGAATGAAATTTTTCAAACTAAAATTATGGAAACAATACAAAGCAAATTTTGTAAACTTTAATTTATTAAAAAAAAAAAAAAAAACTATCGTAAATTAATTAATTAATTAGGGGCGGGTGTTGGTGTAGTGGTTATGAGCATGGACTAGTAACTTGGAGGTCGCCAGTTCGAGTCCCGCGTATAACTGCTAAATTTTATATTCGTAAAAAAATGTTAATACTAAAGTATGTGCTTCCGCCCCCCCCGAACACGACACCTAATTTGGTAGTTGGACGGACGTTAAGCCCGCCTGAAAAAATAGGCAATTACTTTATTTTACTAATTAATTAATTAATTTTTGCTATTTTACTACTTTTTATTGTTTATTATTCGGAATCATATGGGGGGGGGGGATGCTCTTTTGTGAGAGTAGGGTCCGTCTATTGTAAATGCCTTGAGCTCGCTCTGACGGCAGTTGATAATTTTCCTCCTGATAAAATCCTTCAGAATTCGAAAACAACACTTGCTGAAAATAACGGAAAATAATTTGTAAAATGTAAAAAGACTATCACGATTATTATTATTTATTTGTCTGTAGGGAAGGGGACCAAACCGTACGCTATCCAAAGCCCTATTAGGCCCATATAGTTAGGGTTGCCAGGTGAAAAATGTAAAATATATATATGATTGATTTAGATTTCAAAAATATATCATTTAGGAAAGAAATACGAGTATATCAGATTTTTTTTTTCAAAACTTTATTAAATAAAAAAACAACTTAAATCTTTCAAAATTTATTAATTTATAACAAAAATAAATGCATATATAGCCTGCGGCCATAAAATCTTAAGCGGCCCCTACACGGTCAATAATATTGTCAATGTTGGTATTGACAATTTAACCGTCAATACTCGTGCTAACCGGTCTCAATACTTCATTACCTTACACAATCAATATTATTGACAATAACTTTGCTCAGTACTTACTACTTCTGCCACTAGGAGAGTGAATCTACGTTGTTTTACTCGGTTTTTAGCTGGTTTTTTCCCTTCCAAAAAATGAATAATCTTACAAAAGCTTGCGTAGCTATTATTTTGGCGTTTGGCACTACTCGTCAAGTGAAACGCAAACACTGGATGAAAGAATTGTCGAAGAAGAGAGATGAATATTCTCATTTAGTACTTTTGAAGGAAATCAGCCTCTGCGATGTTGAAGATTTCAAGAACTACTTTCGAATGGATGAGCCTACCTTTAACAAATTGTTACAGATGGTTGAACCATATTTGAAAAGACAGGACAGAAATATGAGAGAAAGTATAAGTGTTAGGGAAAGATTAGCCTTAGCAGGTACTTGGCCACAGGAAGAAATTTTGAAGACTTGAAGTTTTCAGTCATAATGTCCCCAATCAGCAAAGCTGTAATAGAAACCTGTGAAACCTTTATATATGTCCTACAAGACTTTGAAAAAAATTACAATCACCTTTAAAAAATGTATGATTGAAGTTTTATTTTAATACATAAATCTTTGCTAAGAACCTCCACTGGATCGTGTTTTGAACTGAACTGTAATGAAGGGACTATTTAATTGACTATATGAAATGTATGTTAATCAGAAAAATAAGATTAAAAAATTACAATTATCTTTAAAAAATGTATGATTGAAGTTTCATTTTATTACACAAATATTTCCAAAGTACCTTTGTAAGGTTCTGTATCACTGTTGTTGAGGTTAGTTTCAACGTTGTATAAAACTACTGAAGTGAGTATTAATGGAAATATTGGCGCCGCCCCTACACGGTCAATATTATTGTCAATATCCCCTCCAATTCTCAGTGTTGAAACACGAAAATTAGAAAATCCGGATTTCATCAATACTCTTATCAATACCGACCGTCAATACAATTTTTTCACCTTACACGGTCAATATTATTGACAATACGCTAAGGTATTGTCAATATTATTGACCGTCTAGAGGCCGCTTTAGACGTGAATATCATCTGATTGTCAATTGGTGTAGAGCACCCTTTAAGTATTTGTAACTTAAATTTTTAGTTTTGCCATTTTTGACACTTAGCGAGAGCGGAAGTCGGCGAAATGCATTGGCGCAAGCTATGCGCGCACCATAAACGAGACTCCTTCCTATCAATACAATCAGCATTCACTACTTGTTCACTGATGATCGTGTGGCGTGAGATGAACGCGCTAATACGAATTATTATTGTTATTGTTCATCGCAGTGATCGGATAAATATATTATTTTTAGATGTATATCAATAAAGACATAATATATCAGGATGTTATTAAATATATTAGATTTGGCAACCCTACATATAGTTACCCTATGAAAAACAACAACAAACCGGGTCTATAACAAATATCCAAACCCGGGATATCTAAGATTCACCGCAGTCCGAACAAATAGGACTAAATAACCAGTGTTGCCAGGTTTAGGGGAAAATCCCTTTTGTAGAGAGATTGAAGGTACTAGGGGGATTAAGGGATTTTTCTTTGAAAATTTGCGGAAACATAAGAAATATTCACAGTACTTTAACTACACAAATTAATTTTTTTTAAATTCAATTTTTTTTTTTTCCTGCTTGGACATCACTGTTTGAATATGAGCATGAGTAAGTGGTATTGCAACATAGTCACATGGAGTAGGTTACCTGTCGGGTATTCCCATTTTTAACTTCGTTACTTTGAAGAATCAGAGCATATTGGTCAATTGCTGTTTGTTGATGCATATATTAGTCATTAGTCTTGTAGTGTTGTTTACTACTACAACTCACGTATCGTGTGACCGTTTGATTGACCTCTCGCTAAAGTAATATAATTTTTTTCTTTAGTTAATAGTTGAGACTTTTCCACGCTTCATCAGAAAGTGTTGTTAGTTTTTTCTTCTAAGTGTAGGATAAAGTGATTAATGTAGATTAATGTAAATGTGGAAGAAGTGGATGACATCGAAGAAGTTTAGAGCTGTGGAGACCATGTTGGTCATGTAGGATGATCTTTATTAAGGTAAACAATTTTTGTAGTAAAATGTTATTTAAAGATGTATTCATATCATATCAAAATTCCTAAGAATTTAAGTCTACAGGGATTTTGGTGCTAAAAAAGGGATTTTTCAGAGAGTGCAAGGGAATTTTCATTGTCATGATCTGGCAACACTGAAAATAACCTTAAAAAGAAATAGCCTAATCTCTTCCACAGATATCCTATTCCTACCAAAGGTTCTGAACCTAATTTCCTCACAACCAAACCAATTTCTCATAAGATGGATGGGTGTTTTCTCCACTGTCTCACAGACTCTTCAAAATGGATCCAGTATGAGCCCCATTATGTAGAGATGTCTCCTTAAACTACAACTTCCAGTAAGGGATCCAATCAGACGCCTGAGAGAGTTCCGTGAAAGACTCAGCAACATCTCACTAATAGCCCTGTCCGGACCCCTGATTACTAACACGATACTTCCTCTTTTGAACTTAAAGAAAGTGAAGAAATTGACTTCTTCCTTAAAAAACGAGCTCATTGTTATAATTTTATGGCAATACTAATTAATATTTCATTGAAATACAAAAATCTAATCAATATTAAAAAAATAAACGGAACAAAGTGGTATTAAGTCAGATGTAACCATATCTAATCGAAACCGAAATCATAAGGAAGTTAACGAAAGTAAAAATAACAAAAATAATTATTTTTGTTTTGTTTAAATAATGTAATTGAAAGTTTAAAAAAAAAAAATAATTAATGAGAATAATGAATATTCTATATTGTTACTAACAAAATGTTTCCTTAAAACTTAGAATTTGTATTTATTACGTATTTGGTTGTCCCAAAACAGAATTTAATATTATATTTAGTAATGGAAGCGATATTTATTACTTTTCATTCTTAGGAAAAATACCCAAGTGGAAGTGTCCTACACATTTATCGATCTCCAAATTGACTTTGAAATGACAATCGTCGGTTTTAACGTAGAATCAAAATACATTGATACAGTCCGCTGCTTAGATCTCCGCTTTGAATCCAATGATCCAGAACAAGGAAGGAAAGTTGATTACAGAGAAGAGGGACATTTATGAAAAATATATCCCACACCTGAAGGAGAAATACCGGGAAAAGTTTGGTGAACATCAGTTCCAAGTGAAGGGACACTGGTTTGGGAGTAGAGGGGCGATACCTAAAACGACGAGTAAATTTTTTTGACCGGTTAGGGAATTGACCAAGACTTTCTGTGGGAGATTGTTGAAACAATCATACTTTTGATTCTCTCTCGATATAATCCACCATCACATATATGGGACATGGCCAACAATGATTACTTGACTTATACATTCATCTAACTTTTGTCTGTGTATACAGGGTGTAACAGCAACCTCTGGCAATACTTCGGGATATGGTTTGTCACTTTATTTGGAACAAAAAATTTCTAATAAACCATGGTCCGATTCTTTCGCCTTCAAAAGTTATTCTTCATTTTGGAAAATTTTCAATTTTCCTAATTTTTCTCATAAAATTGATTATATCTCAAAAAGTTTTTAACATAAATCATATTCAATTACATCTTTGGAAAGAGCATTAAATTTCCTATAAGAAACAGAAGTTTTATTTTAATTGAATTAATTATAAGGTTTTTCAGAGACATTAAACTCAACTCTACAGCGCTTCGACTGTTAAAAACCACTTTTCAATAGTATTTTCTTATAAATTTCTTTAAGCTAGCGTACAGAAAAAATATTTACATTTCACGAGCTTCCAACGATAATAATATCGTGGGGTTTCTTTCTTGTTTTCTTAAAGAAAATGCGAAATAAATGTAAAAAAAACACAAAATGAAAATTGAGAGCTGTTACAAAAATATCACAAGATTAATTCATAATCCTGTAATGAACTTTGGAATTGTAATCTCACGATAGAAATTCGTCTAATTCTAATAAACAGAAACATTTAGTCGTGATTTAGCTGGTCATACATTCAAAACGCCAGATTTCTTTGTCAGAGAATAGCGAGATATGGTTTTTATTTGTGGGTTTTGTAACGGCAGCGCGGAAGCTGCCGCTGAGTATGCTGCCCGTTGGCCTAACAGAAAACCATATAAGCAGCGTATTAAAGACTAGGGGAAACCGGTTCTGTGAGAATAAACTACCGAGGAAACTGATCGTTCTGACGACGTTCTGGTTGCACGAGAATTCTCGTCAATCCAATAGTGCATGTTGCGGGTGTTTAAAGAACCGTTTCGAGTAAACGTCGCCTCATCGGACCACAAAATGTTTTGGAGGAAACGACGATTCTGGGCTGTTTGTTGTAGTAGCCAAATACAGAATTGAATACGACAGGCGTAATCACGTTCTAGCAAATACTGTACTTGCTGCACGTGTTACAGATATTTACCATCCCGTCGAAGATAACTGTGCACCGTCTGATGTGACAAACCTAGCGACAATGGCACTCTGCGTGTGCTAAGGGTAGAATCATCATCAAACACATTCAAGATGCATTGACATGAATTTTCGTAAGAACGATCAAGTTTCCTCGGTAGTTTATTCTCACAGAGCCGGTTTCCCCTAGTCATTAATACGCTGCTTATATGGTTTCCTGTTAGGCCAACGGCTAGCATACTCAGCTGCAGCTTCCGCGCTGCCGTTACAAAACCCACAAATAAAAACCATATCTTGCTATTCTATGACAAAGAACTCCGGCATTTTGAATGTATGACCAGCTAAATCACGACTAAATGTTTCAGTTTATTAGAATTAGACGAATTTCTATCGGAGATAACAATTCCAAAGTTCATTACAGGATTATTAATTAATCTTGTGATATTTTTGTAACAGCTCTCAATTTTCATTTTGTGGTTTTTTTACATTTATTTCGCATTTTCTTTAAGAAAACAAGAAAGAAACCCCACGATATTATTATCGTTGGAAAGCTGGTGAAATGTAGATATTTTTTCTGTAACCGGACCGTTCGCTAGCCTTAAAGAAATTTATAAGAAACTACTATTGAAAAGTGGTTTTTAACAGTCGAAGCGCTGTAGAGTTGAGTTTAATGTTTCTGAAAAACCTTATTATTAATTCAATTAAAATAAACTTCTGTTTCTTATAGGAAATTTAATGCTCTTTCCAAAGATGTAAATGAATATGATTTATGTGAAAAACGTTTTGAGATATAATCAATTTTATGAGAAAAATTAGGAAAATTGAAAATTTTCCAAAATGAAGAATAACTTTTGAAGGCAAACGAATCGAACCCATGGTTTATTAGAAATTTTTTGTTCCAAATGAAGTGACAAACCATATGCCGAAATATTGCCAGAGGTTGCTGTTACACCCTGTATATACCTATTTTGATCGTCTATTAGGTGTTTCATTTGTTCCGGTTTAAACTGGTATATTGTTATCGTGATGTCTTATTCAATGTAAATTTAAATGCCTACTATTATTGTCGTAACCTTTTTAAGTAAATGTACATTATTCTACCATTGTTCACTGAATTGATCAGTATGCTGTGTTTCAGCAATTCAACGCTAATTTTAATTATAGAAATAAAATTGCTTTTTCTTGGAATTATTTGACAAAGAAGTTCTTTTTTTTGTATAAAAATTACATGTTTGTTCGGCCTCGAAGCCATGCCACGTTTATTGTTCCTTCCCATTGTTACTAAATTTAAACAATACGTTCTTGAAATTTAATGTATTAGTGTTATATAAATTTAAAAAGTATAATTTGATTCATATTGAAAAAATACCTAAATGTTTGCATTTTTAAGACAATTAAAAAATATAACCACCACCCCCCCGATAACCCAGCCGAAAGCTTGGGATATTGTGAATGAAAAAAACTTTATGAATGAAAAACTGAATGAAAAGACAAAGTTATCGTCTATGAAATTTATTGTTAAAAAAAAAAAAAAAAAAGATTACATCGATGTTATTCTGAAATATTAAACCCAAAATATTCATTCACAATTAAAAAAAAAAAAAAAATTCGTTTTTTGAAGGTTTATTGAAACGAAATACACAAAATTTGTCGGTAATTCATTTATAAAAAGAAATGCAACCTTTTTTTTGTATGAGAAAGTGGATTACTGCACATTTGCAATGGTAAGAATATAAACAATCCAAAATAAAAACATAGTTTCAGAGACGATTTCCGTAGTAGCCTACTTCATTTTGTGGTCATCAACCGGTTTCAGGCATTCGCCCATCTTCAGGATGCGTTTTTCAGACAGTGTAACAATACAGACTAGCACAGAGCAAATTCAGTTCACACTGGCTAAAGTGAATTTGCTCTGTGCAAGTCTGGTTGTCACACTGTCTGAAAAACGCATCCTGAAGATGGGCGAACGCCCGAAACCGGGTCATGACCCAAAAAAAAATGAAGGCCAGTGCTATCACGGAAAATGTCTCTGAAGTTTTCCAGCTCTGCGGAACCAACCACCACAACAAAAACACAGTTATCCGACTTTGAAATGGATGAAATGTTCATGCAAGAGTATTTGAAGTCTTCTCGCGGGGTGGTATTACTAGTGTTGCGTTTTTTATACCAGTTTTTACTTGTTGTTGGAAGTTTTTTGTTGGGCTGTGTATATGTATTGTTGTTTATGAATTCTAGTGTTTTGTTTATGTAGTCATCGTGTGTCATTATTAGAGTGCTGTTCCCTTTGCCAGCTTTTGTGACTATGAGGTTATCTTTGAGTTTTTTCCGGATTCTATCGGCAGTTCTTTCTTCTTGTCCGTCTGTGTTACTGTACGTTTGTTGCTTTTGTATGTCTTTTTTTATTATGTTTGCGGCGATATGGCGAGCGTTTTCCTGTTCATCTTGTGGTAATAAAGTTATCGCAAGTTCAGTGTCAACGGCAAGTTGTTCAATGTTCTTGGTATGGTTTGTGCTCTTGAGAATGTATTTGAGTCCCTTGTCTAGAAGTTTGGTTTCAGTTGGAGTAAACGTAATGTTTGTGAGGTTTACAGTTCGTGGGTGGAATGGTTGGGTTTGTTGTTTTTTGTATTGAGTGTTCTGTGATTTTTGGAGGTTGTCGAGTTTTTTGTTTAGTGTTTTGTATTTACGTTCCATTCGTTCAGTAAGTTTGTCACTTATTTGGTTGGAGTAATGATAATTGGTTGTAGTAATGCATAATAAAAAACTTAATTATAAAAAACCATATTTAGGTATACATGCTTGCGAGGATGTGAATGTTGTGTGAAAAAGTGAAATAATGACTGGAATGCATAGTTATAAAAAACTTAACTATAAAAATCGCTTAATTTTAAATGATGTTAGTTTAAATCGTTATTTAATTTAATTTAAATTTATTTTATATATTTTATATTTTATTTTGATTAGTTAATTGTAAAGTAAATCTCCCTCCAACAACAGAGTTTAAAAATTAGACCCCCACGTGTTGTTTCCATTGTAAGGAAAATTTGCCCTTTAACAACCCAAACACGTGTTTTCCCACCCAGCTGACCATACCCCTTGACCTAGTTTAAGAGTTTAGTTGTTAAATACAGTCAGTGGTGTAAACTAATTTGCTCTGTGCAAGTCTGTGTTGTCAACTGTCTGAAAAACGCATCCTGAAGATGGGCGAACGCCCGAAACCGGTCGATGACCACACAATGAAGCAGGCTACCACGGAAAATGTCTCTGATGCTTTCAAGCTCTGCGGAACCAACTACTACAACAAAAACACAGTTATCCGACTTTGAAAGGATGAAATATTGGTGATATAAACCATATCTTCTTGCCCCCAAAAAAACTGCGCTTTGTTTAGACTGAAATCATTATTTAGACTTAAGGGAGATGGAGATTCTAGTATAGAGGAAGATATTCAGCATAGTCATTCTGGGTGTAATTAACCAAAATGAAGATCATCGCCTCTCAGCGACAAATAAGTTTAAGGAAGAGGTTTTCCCCATTTTAGATGCTATTGGATGCTAAGGATTGAATAAAGTTTTGTTATGCTATGTTCTACCGGACATAAAGCGACGTTTGATTTATTCTACCAGGGCATATCGATGTTGTACCATTGTAACAAAGATATTTTAATGCTGCCAGGCTTGGTGTTTAATAAAGGCAGCAAAAGGTCCAACAATCGGATCACATTATCTTCAATAATGAATCTGTTTTTTTATCTGTAGAAAATAATCGATGAATGTCTTTTTAAGGAAGTTTCGAGGCAAACGCCATAATTGTGAGTTCTAATTGAGATGTCAGTAACGTTTTTACTGGACTACTGTAGACATTGCACGCGTTCAGGTCTGTGCTCTTTTTCCAAGGTCGGGCTGAATGCTCAACCGTATATCACGGGGTATGTAAACTATTTTGTTACCCTTTTCATCTACCAGCTAGACAATGCTTAAGTCTATAAACTGGGAGAATTTGTTGAAACTTAAGCAGTAATTTGACATGAGGCCACAGTTCGTTCGTTGTAGCACATAAGAGGCTCTTCTGATTAGGACGTTTCTCTTATTCGCCAAACAACTTAGAAGAGCTGCATCATGACTAAAACAAGCCTAGGAAACAATTATCACTAGAGGACATTGAACCCCCCGCATTGAAGAGGGAACATATTACTAACCAAGCTGAAGAAATACATCTTTTAAGTTTCTTCTTTAATTGTCTTTTTTAACTTTTTCTATTGACATCATTTATACTGCTTAGTTAACATAAATGAACTGTGGGACATTTCCGTCCTATAACTTCTTTGTTCCTTCAAAGTGATGCAACTTTATTGGGAAAGCTGTTTAGACTGACATGACAGGAAGAGAAGATGTTTATTCAATTAGGATGGCGGCAGTCTCACCGTCAGTTCAATAATAAAAGCCGATTATTGAAGAAGGGCAAAAGACAAACTATTTCAAATGAGTAGGGAAGATAATCCATCAGTTAATTATGGATGTCAAAAATTATGAAGAAGCCTACGGTTCTGTAAACAAACACTGTTTCTTTAGCAGAAGGAAAAAGAGTATTCCCACTACAGGAAACGTTCGCCCACATATTGTGCAACAATGCTTGAAATTGGTCAAAAATTAGGCGAGAAATTCTGGCATATCCGCTTTAGAGTCCGGAAATCGCAGGTTTCGTTTTGTTTGGTCCCATTAAGGGTTTCATTATGTAGCATTAAGTTCAGCAACCACGAATAAGTGAAAGCAAATCTGCAAAATTGTTTCACACTTCAAGACAAATAATTTTTTTACTACCGTTATAAAAATACTAAGTAGAGAGATGGGACAAATGTATGAATGTACAATCAGCCACAAAAAAAATAAGACACTTTATTTTTCTATATAAAAACAAAATAACTCTGTACTTTGGACTAACTTTGGTATTATATTTATTTTTATAACTAATATAAACGTTATTTACAATACTTTTGCCAAAAAACTTCTAACTTTCTTGAGAATAAAAAATTGAGAACAATAGAAATTCATTTAGTTCGGGCTTTCTGTCATCGTTTGGGGCAGATATCGTAACTAATTATTTTTTTAAATTCCAAATTATTAGATATACGTTGCAGAGGAATGACGCTATGTATGGTATGTGACAGAACGTTTAGATCTGTCCCATTCTGCGATTCATCGAGGAGGTCATAGATTTTTGGGAAACTGGGGAATATGATCGGAGACACGTTTTGGGATGAACGTTTTCTTTCGCATACAGAGCTCAGGGATAACTTATTACAAGCTCGAGGAGCCATCGTGAAAATTTGGTCTAATGGCTAGGAGACCTGCATCAAGGCCCAATACTAACCAGAAATCATGGAGTAAACAGGTTACCTTCTGCCAATCTGCACCACCATTAGATTGTAGGGCAAAGGAAGGGCTGTTCTCTTTACAGATGAATCTTGATTTGGTCTGCATACTTCAGACGGTCGTATTCGTGTATGGAGAGAAGGCAGGGGTAGCGCATTATTCAATATATTATTAGCAAAAGTGCTTCTTTTCAACGACAATCGATAATGATTTGAGGTGAGATAAGTTTTGAGACAGGCACCGAGTTAATTGTTGTTGGAAATGGCGCAATGACTGTTGTTGCTAGGTATGTTGAAGAAGTTCTGCTAGAAGTAGTCATACCGTTTGTTCCATTTAACGGGGACAGTTTCATGCTTCATGAACACACCACACCAGACCACGAATTGTTACCCGCTTCTTGGAGGAAGTCGTTGGTATAAATGTTTGGAAGTCGATTGGCCTGCATGTTTTTCGGACATGTATCATATAGAACAAGATGCGCGTCAAGTGGTCGTGATCAGCCTCCAACTACTCTGCAAAAGTTCTGCATTGTCGTTCATTGTGAACAAGGATGCCGTTCGACAAGAGACCATTGCTACGCCGTACCAAGTACTAGGAGGTAATAAAAACTTATAAAGTTATCCAAAATTTTGTAAAAAACACATTAATCCAAATCAATATAGTCCTTCAAAAAATTAATCCTACAAGATATTATTTAGCTAGCGAGTTTCCAAAAATAGATTGTTGCAATAAATGTTATTTACGTACTAATGATAAAACTAAGTGCTCCATTTATGTTTTTTTGAGGCTGAGTGTATAAGGAGTTCATATCGAAAAATAGATAAATTGTGAGTTTCATTTAATATACGTACCATCATATTAAAGCTATAACTCTGATATATGTATAAACTACTTTAGTCATTTTAAAATGAAGAAATTAAAGTTTCTACACAAACTTCTTGCTAAACCAGGCTTTCAATGCAAAACCGAAACCGGACAGTGCCATGTATCTAAAAGAAAAAACGTTACTATGCTGTATCCCACCCACGTAATCAGTTTTACTTCACATCCCGGCAGTATCCCAGCAATTTGATTCGGTATGATCACAATAAATCTTAAACCTAGGCAGTCAAAATTTTATCACCATGAATATCTTTTTAATCAATTTAGAAATTGTAAACACTGAAGCTGTTAAGTTTTGGCTGAATATTCTCCTGAAGGTTTATTCTCCTTATGATATTTAAATAGATTATCTAATCTGTACTTATTGTCATAACTATTTCGTGGTTTCAGGTATAAAGGCTTTTCAAAAGTGTCCAATTTTTCGAGTAGGGATCATATGGGATTACTTTCAAAGCATTTTTTTCTTTGTCTTAGAGCTACAAGATTAATTTGTTGTGGTGGTTGGTTCCGCAGAGCTGGAAAACATCAAGAGACATTTTCCGTGGTAGCCTGGCTTCATTTTGTGATTTCGGGCGTTCGCCCATCTTCAGGAAGCGTTTGTCACACTGTCAGACAAACGCCCGAAATCGGTCGATGACCATAAAATGAAGCAGGCTACCAAGGAAAATGTCTCTGCTACAAGATTAAGGCAGAAATTGGGTTCCAAACGGAATACTTGTTGTAAGTTCCGCTGTATATATACGTAAAAAGGAAAAAAAAGATACTTGAGTATATATATGAATAGGTCCGCAATGCTGGATAAACATCTGGTATTTTATCTGTCATAGCATGCATATTCATTTTGTTGTTGACCGGTTTCGGATTTTCATCCAAAGTCAAAGAGCAAATCCACCAAGTTCCTTGAAGAGAGTTAATTACAACGCAATGTTTCTGTTAAAAAAAAGAAGATTAATTTTTGACTGTAGCTATAATAAAAAAAAAATCACAGAAAGTTCAAACTTGACATTTCGCTTAAGTTTTTCTCATCAGCAGATCTCCATCGTATAGAAAATTCTTATTCTAAACCGGAAGTACCACCATTCTATTTAATTTCTTAGAATTTTCTCCATAAAAGAAAATGGAATTACCTACACTTTTCTTCAAATTTGACCTATATAAGATTCCCATTAATCCTATTATGGATATTGTAATATTATGGGACAATTAATATGTTGGATACATACCAAGTTTTATAGAATTATTTTTTTTAATTCTATGATAATTATATAAAGACCCTTTAAGTTTAGAATTTTAATAAAGAAATCTGTTATTACCAACGGAAAACCTGATAGTAATTGTTGCTCGAAACTTTTGTTCTTTTACATTTCCATATTATTTCAAAAAACATATTTTTTTTTAGGTTTTAAAAAATTTTGTTCTTAAAGCACAATTATTGATTACTTTGCCCTAAGTGTTGTAAAATGAAAATAATTGAACTCACCTTCAGGATAGCGTGCACTGTAAACTATACAAAAAAAATAAATGAAATAACTAAAAATATAATTCACTAATTAAATAATAAAAAATTTGAAATTCCCCCAAAAAATAATTAAAAAAAAAAAACACGCACAAACACTGTAAATATAACCAAGCTAACAGTAAAACCTCCGACCACCTCCAGTCGACTGTTCTAATCACCGGGTGTGTGTTAACGATTTAGCTAGTAGTGGGGATAGAACCAGACCAGACATCTCCTATTAGATTTCCATCCCCTCCACTTTTTCTAGATACAATTGGGTAGGTTATATCATGGCTGTTATTGGCTCAAAGATACTTGTAATGGGGCTCCGCCTTCTTAAATCTTTTTTTTTATATTTTTTTTTTATTTCTATTTTTGTTTTTTTTTTTTGTTTTTTATTTAATCTGTGTCTATGTGTTTGTTGTATAAGTATTACCTGCAATGCATTCAACGTTAAAACTTTAGGCCTTGTCTTGAACGCAAAAGATTTATATCTACTTGACTTCAGACAAAGAACCTTACCTTACGTCTGTTTTTTTATTTATTTATTTATTATTTTATTTTCATTATTATTTATTTCTTTTTTTTTAAACTGTATTTATTTACCTTAATTTATTCATTAATATTATACTTTTATAATACTTTTATCTTGTATTTTAATATTTGACAAGTTAAACAATGTGTTATTAATTTGTTTTTATAATTTTTTTTAAACATAAAAAAAAAATATGATATTTTATGTACAATGTATTTGATAAAAAAAAAAATTATTAATAATTTAATATCGATCCTGTTGTTTTTTAATTTTTTTTTTTAATTTAACTTGTAGAAACAATATTACTCCCTTTTTTAATGTTGAATTTCTTAATTAATGTTTCTGTATTACTGGTTAATCCGACATGTGTGTATGAATATGTATACATTATGTTATTGCATTGTCACTATTTTTTATTTTTTTTTATTATTATTTTTTTATTATAGTTGAGGTCAAAATTCTCGAAATATAATTGTTTTGGTTGGGTATGCAGTGCTGGAAACTGTACACAGAAATTCTTTTTTTTTGCGTGTTCATCGACAGATTTCTTGCGTCAGCCGATCATCCAATCGAATGTTTTAATAATATCAGTGTTGATAATATCGACTTGCACAGAGTAAAATATGATAAATTACGATGACTCACTCACATATGTTTCACACATGATAAATTTATTTTACTCTGTACAAGTCTGTGTTAAAATCAAACTTATTTATCAAGACATCCTGCCTGATGTCCATAACCGGCCCCGGTCGATGACCACAAAAAAAATCTAGCAAACTATTACGCCCCAAAAAGTCTGAATTATTAACAATAAATAAATCAATTAGAAAATCAATTTCGCTTAGAAATTCTTCAAATTCTGGAAGGAAAATATTTTATTGTGCTGGCAAATATGGTTAATGATTTTTTTTTTTTGAAAGAAGTGTGTTGAAGATAGTGGAAGAAACAAAAAAAATGGTGATTAGCGAAGAATTAATTAGTGAATCCACTGTGATGTAGAGTACGATTTCTTAGCCCAAGTAATTTAATTTCTAAAGAGTTATTGAGTAAAACATGCTTTCTAGCGAATCAACCCCTGACAATAATCCAGTAACTTTGGGTGTAGTGTAATTTTTTTTGTTTTGCAATTATTGATTAATCGGTTTGATTTCCTTGAAACAAATTCCAGGCAGCGGCCAGGATTCAAGCAATATTGTAGAGGTTGATTCCACTTACGGATCATATTCAGATGAATATGATAGTGAAGCATCTTTATCTCCTGGTGCTGGTATTTTGGGTTTTGGATCTGTTTTTGGTTTTTCCGCTCGATACAACCATTGTCCCCTCCTTTTATTTTTGTCCCTTTATTGTTCCTGCAGCTAAAACTTATAAAAGTGGTCAGCCATTGTTTTATTCGAGCACAAATTACCCGGGTTTGCCCCACTACATTTATTGTAAATGAAAGGACGCGGCAAAAGCTAAATGCTAAACTAAGATTGGGCAGAATTTTCATTTGTTCCGCAGAGAAATATGTCTACTAATTTTTATGGGTTTTGTTCTGGTTTATAATGTTTTCTACTTAAATGATTAAACTTCATTTTATATATATATAAATATTGTATATTTACATACAATATTGTATTTATATATTGTATTTATTATTCATATAATAAATTATTTTCATATAACAAATTATTCATATAATATTGTATTTATATACAATATATATATTGTAATTTATACTTAACAGAATCTTGTCTGTATTTATAATCAGTTTTTGTTGGATGGAGTAGAGAGAGGTAGATTTAACGAAGATTCCCCCTTGTGTATCTGTGTTTGTATGTTGTTCTATGTTGTTCTTTGTCAAATTTGGCAATTTGTAGAGCATGAAATGTGGAATGATAACCTTAAGTTTACCTGTTGGCTATCTCGGCAGTTCAGGGTGTCAATGTAAAAATTAGTATTGTTGGTGGGCTGGAATATCCCATAGGTATGTCCATGATCCTTGCAGAAGTGGCTAGTTGACTCCCCTGCTACTTAGAAAGGATTCTGTTGCATCTCTCAGGATTCTGCTAATCTCTGCAAATAATTTTCAAAAGAATTACAGATTTTACAAACTTATGGGTTTTTGCGAATTTTCTTTATATTTAGAGTAGAAGCATATCCGCTTGCTGGATGAAAATAGAATTCTTAAAATATATCTTCTGTAATCTATTCCTTAGCAACTTGCTAAATGCTAAACTAAGATTGGGCAGAATTTTCTTTTTTTTAAAGATTTATTTAGATTAAAAAAAATTCATTGCCTCTCTTTGGACATATACCATGCTGTGAATTCAAGCTATAATACTGCTATAAACATAGAATTAATGTCAATAAAACTAGATTTATTTGTTAGATTCATCTCTCACCCAATAGTTTATTTAAAATTCTTTATTTTAAGGTAATTTTTACAATATAGATAAAAGCTTTTACAATAAAGAATTTGAAACCTTAGAACATAGGTATTGTTGTCTGTAAATGTGTATCATTAAAAAATTTGGAGGGAAATTATATATAAAAGATTATGATGGTATCTGTTTCTTCAATATACTCTTACTTCAATGATATAGATAAAGTTTTTTTTTTTTTTTTTTTTAACTTTTTATTTGTCATTTACAACTGTACAATGGTACAATAAGTAAATACGGTAAGGGTGGTAAATGGCGTGAGTGGCTTGAATGGTGATCATCCAGTGACGATCTCCATTAGTCAACAAGGTGATCGCGAGGCCAACGACGCCTCAGTCGCCTTCGGGGGTTGGAAGGAAGTGTGGTTGAGGATAAGTTAGCTGCTAATGGATTAGGATGTGTTGATAAGTTTTTGTGAAATTTATTGTAACGTGTTTTAGTAAGTTCGGATATAAAAGGAATTTTGAGATCTTTATGTATAGTTAGGTTACTGACATAGAATGGAGCGTTTACAATGCGGCGGAGGATTTTAGATTGAAGAGTTTGTAATCGGTTGATATTAGATCGTTTAGCTGAACCGTAAAGTTCAAGTCCGTAAGTCCATATAGGTGCTAGGAGGGATAGATACAGTCGTCTTTTATTATGAAGTGTTAGTTTTGACCGGTGATCAAGTAGTCTGGCTAGAAGCTTATATCTTTTGTTTAATTCTATTCGTTTAAGTCGTGTATGAGGATTCCAGGTGAGTCTCTTGTCGAGGTATAGTCCCAGGTACCGCACATGGTCGGCTGAAGGAATAGGAGAATTATGTAAGTAGACAGGGGCAAGAGTTTTCCGTTTCAGTGTAAAGACTATGTATTTTGATTTATTCGCCATTTTTGCAGCCAAGGTTCTAGTGAATTTAGATGTGATTGTAGAGAGCGGACAGAGAGCGTGGGATCATTGTGTGTGGAGAGAATTGCAGTGTCGTCAGCAAAGGTGTATATAGAAGTAGAGGGAAGTGTAGGTAAGTCGGATGTGTAGATTGAATAAAGTAGTGGGGCTAAGACACTGCCTTGAGGTACTCCAGCAAGAATAGGATGTATAGAGGATTCGGAAGTGCCTTCAATTATCTGGAAGAAGCGTTCGGAAAGATAGGATTTGAGAATGAGGTAATAAGTGCTAGGTAGAATTCGCCTGAGTTTTAATAGAAGATAGATAAAGTTAAAATTGTTACTATATACGATATTCTTTGTAAAAAAGGATATTAGAGTTTGGTCAAAGAAAATTCTTATTTTTTTTTTTCCAAATTTTCACCGACGTTTCGACAAATTTATTGTCTATTTCAGGGTAAAAATTTTCTTGTTTGAATTTCTTAAAAACTACAGTTTAATTTGTGATATACCATTCATCAAGTGTTAAGAAAATAAGGCGGGGGTTAAGTTAATCATATAAACCTTGACACATCCTCTTTCCTTAATACTTGGTGATGGTACATATATCTATCAAGTTAAAACTGCAATTTTTATGAAATTCAATCAGAAAAATTTTTACCCTGAAGAAGGCAATAAAGTTGCCAAAACGTCGGTGAAAATTTGAAAAAAAGAAAAGAGTTTTCTTTGACCAAAGAACCTCAATGTACTTTTTTCCTTTATCAAATACAATGGTCGTAACGAATATCCAAAACATTTAATTGTTACTATAAATATTTTTTATATATGCTATATTGTTCTCTCAGTTACAGACAACACTGTATACATTCACCGGACAGTGAGCTGTAAGGGGCTGCTAGGAAGAAAAAAAATCTAAGGGACAGTTGGACTCGAACCTCGGATCCTCCGCGTGGGAGTCCGTTACGCTAACCACTTAGCTATTCCCTTCTTTGATAAATAGTATTATATCTTAAATTTATCCACGACTTGTTTGGAAATTCTTATTGTTTTCCATTTATTTTTGTGTTTAGATATATATATATGCGTAACTCCATTTGTAATAATAATAACAACTGTTTAAGCATATAAAATGGAATAAAATAAATAATAATAACGTAATAATTGTAAACAGAGAAAGTCGTTAAAAGATTTTCAGACCAGACCTTTTTTTCACGACGTCGGATGTCGTGGGACAAAAAAATTCAGTTCAAAGAAGAGCATACTTCTTGTACAGGCGATTTTATTATTTTTTTTAATTTCTTTTATTGCTATATTTACTTTCTCACATTATTTTTGCTTTGTTTTCATTTTATCTCATTACGCTATAATCCATTTCTCCTAACTTTTTCTACCTTCCTTTATGGAATCGTTCTAAATGTTACAATAACTATGGTATAATCTCAAAAGTGGTAGATGTTCTGCAACTTCTCTAGTTGTTTGACGGAGGGGGGGGAGGGGAGGGGTTCTGTTTGAAATAAAAACCCCGCAACCTAGTCGAAGGATAAAAACCAGTTCGTAATATACGTTCATTGACCGTCTCTTTGGCCAAATGCTTCGGTTAAAAATATTGCTAGCAGTTACCACATTGTTTTCAATGTTCCCAATTTAAACCCATCCAAATTAAATTACATTGATTTACCCATTTTTTTCTCCATTTTTTTTTACAATCAATGCCATAAAATATTGTTAAGCAAAAAAAAAAAATGATACAAATTAATTAAGTTTTACTGTGGCCATTATAAAACTGAAAGTTATTTCCGAACAAGGAATAAGTTTTTAAACAAGTTACTCAATATTAAACAGTGAAATAACTGCTCCAAGCACTTACTTTAAAGTAGTACTCAACTCCTAAGAATAAAAAAAAAAAAACGATCAAATACTCTAATGATGAGTAATTTACAATCTACAATTTAAATATAGAATCTATTCTTAGTAGACTCTCACATATTTTAATTTAAGAAAAGCATGAATTAAAAAAAGGTTAATTTATGCAATACAATTTTACAAACAAAAAAACATAAAATAAATTTAGAACTCCTTTAAGCAAATAATTTACGAAAGCAATTAGATAAACCACTTTATATCTTATGATTACCTGTCTTTTTTTATTTTCTCTTACTCCTAGTAAGAGGAAGTATTGTAATCGTGTCAAATTTTCGATATCGAGTTTTCACCGGAAATATCCGTTTTGAGGTCCCCTGAGTCCAAAAAAGTGGTTTTTAGCAAATGGTCTTGTGTGTGTGTGTGTCCGTGTGTGTATGTATGTATGTGAACAGCATAGCTCAAAAACGAAAAACCGTAGAAAGTTGAAACTTGATATTCCGTTTAGGTATCACCGTGGGATCTGACACTACGTTATCTGTCAAAATTCCTCAACCGGAAGTACCACTTTACTAGTTGCATTTTTTACTTTTTTGCGATTTTCTCAAAAATGGCTCCGACGATTTTCTTTAAACTTCAAACATCAACCACACATACAAAGAGCTACAACTTTTATTTGAACATTTCTCCGGGAAAATGCATTGAAGGGCACTTTTGGGGGAGGGGGGGTTAGGTTTCCATCTAAAGTGCTATTTCAGTTTATTAGACAATTCTGTCATCTAAATAATGTTAATTAGAATTAAATATGTGTTGAAATTCCGAGTTTGAAAAAATCGGATAACCGGAAGTGCGTTTACTTTACCACTTTACTAAATGATTTATTCACTTTTTCGCAATTTTCTCAAAAATGGCTTTCGACGATTTTTTTGAAACTTCGTATATAAACTAAACATGCAAAGATCTACAACTTTTATCTAAAACATTTCTCTGGGAAAATTCTTTTAAGGGCACTTTTAGGGGAGGGGTAGGGTTAGATTTTTATCTAAAGTGCTATCATAGTTGATTATACAATTCTATCATCCAAACATAATTAGTTGGAAATAAATACATGGCCAAATTCCGAGTTTCAAGAAAATTAGTAAACCGGAAGTGCGCTTTTACTGAACAGTTTTTCAGTTTTCGACGAATTTCATTAAATTTGGTACACAAACTATAAAATTTGTCAATTATCATTATGAGAACTGGAGTAAGAGAAAGTTGTGTGAGTGTTTCACACCAGATTTTTTTTTTTTTAAATAAAACTTTTCACCCCGGGAAATACGCGTTTTAAAATACTCTGAATAGGAACAAATTGTACTGCGCCTATGAATGGAACCCACTGTTTTGTTATTTCTTTATTTTCCACCATGCACTATAATAATTATAAAATATTTGTTAATTACATTTAAAACAATAAATAATAAAAACATAATTACATTTTGGTTTAATTAATTGCACCAAATATGTTTCTTTTAAAAAATTTATACACATTAAATCACATCATTTTAACTAATTTAACAAAGTTAATTAAATTTACCAAAATTTTGTAAAAACTTTCATATGTTGTTGACGACGATTCATTGAGAGTTCTAGTTGATGTAGAGGCCAGGGATTAGCATGTAGAACTCTGTTGCGAATAAGGTCGGCCTCTGATGGAATCCAAGTAGAGCCAAATAGGAGCAGAAGATTTAAATATCTTTTTTGGTGGTTGGTTCCGCAGAACTGGAAAGCATCAGAGACATTTTCCATGATAGCCTGCTTCATTTTTTGGGCGTTCGCCCATTATCAGGATGTTTTTGTTGAACAGTGATCACATAGACTTGTACAGAGTTGAGTGTATCAACTGTATTTTTGCTCTGTTCAAGTCTATGTTAATACAGTATTTAAAAAAAAACATTCTGATGATGTGCGAACGCCCGAAACCGGTCGATGACCACAAAAAGAAGCTGGCTACCATGGAAAATGTCTCTGATGATTTAAATATCTTTAATAGTTTTAGGTCAGTTTTGCGTGCAACAGGAACACAAAGAATCAGAATTGAACTTGAATCAGTCCCAAGTAAGTTCATGAAACCTTCCATGATCACAAAGTAAAGGTTAACTTGTAGGTATACTGTATGTGTTTAATTTGCTGTCTGGACATTACTGTCGGGAAAAAAGCAACTTTGTTTCGGGCACCGTATGTCGTATTTTTTTATCACTATTATTTTTTTTATTCCTTTCAACTAGTGAATCTTGATTGATATTATAGTTTTTAATGTAGGTTTATAGGATCTTATTTGATGCTTCTTTAGCAAAATAATCGGCCGTTACATTTCCAATCAGTATTTGATGATAACCCTAGAGAATTGACAAAGACTGGAATGGAGGTATGATCAAATTGAGAAAACCCAACGTTTTTTTTTTATCAGAAAATTATTCGCTTTACCTTCTGTGGCACCAAATTACATGCTCTATTTAAAGACCGGGGTTGATCTATTATTTCTATATATTGTAAGACTTCATTTTAACTATATCTCAAAGGTGTTAAAGTATCCTGATCATAGATTTGTCAAGTTGGTTGCCTATGAAGTCATTAATAGAAAATGTTCTTTGGTTTAACCAGTGAACTATATTATCATTCTTAAATCTGTCAAATTTTTAATTTTTCTGCCGATAATATTTCCGTGTGGCCATCTTCCCCCCTCCCCCCGAAATTATTAATAAAATTGGAGATTTTGGAGCGCGCTCAGTGTATTGCCAGTTTTTTATTTTATAGATCACTAAATAGAAATTTTGAGAATACGAGCGAGCTATCACTGCGAAAATTATGATGGCTGTTTAAAATTAGAGGTGAGCACTTGCATTTGAATTTTATTCCTTTTATAGAATAGGAAAATGTACTCTGTTCTATATATAACTCTCTTCAGGTTAAAGAAGACACTGTTCATTTCATGGCGGAG
This sequence comes from Triatoma infestans, assembly GCA_011037195.1. Classification (NCBI taxonomy): domain Eukaryota; kingdom Metazoa; phylum Arthropoda; class Insecta; order Hemiptera; family Reduviidae; genus Triatoma; species Triatoma infestans. Next base: position 33,407 of record JAAEAF010003037.1, read on the forward strand.
TGCACTGTTTTATCTGAAATTTAAACTTTTGTAACTCGGTTGGCCCCGTTTTGACAACAGCCCAATTGACTGATATATTAAATTTTCCTGAACCCCTAAGTTATTCAATATGCTCGCACTTCGTAGAAGTATCGCCAATATCTAATTGAACAATTTTAATTTTTAGTTTTATCTGTAAATACTTACTTTAATCTTATAAAATACTTATTTTAATTTCATTATATAACTCATGATTAAATTTTTCTCTTTATTCTTTTGTATATTTAAATATAATTTCTATTTTCATTTTGACCTCCAGCAGATGGATTTTTTCATGTTGTACAGGGCTTGTCTATTTTGTTACTTTGTAAAATCTATTTTGAGAATAATAATAGTAATAATAACAGCCTTTATTACCAAATTAATTATAAAATTAACACAAAATGCTACTTGGAAATAAACTTAAGACAGAAATAAGCAAATAACTCTTTAAAATAAAATAATTCTTACATTTGATAAGAGAAATCACTAAACTGAAATAAAAACTCAAAATAAAATAAAACAAAATAATTTGACTGGTAACTAGGCCCATCTTAGGGCAAAGGCCTCTCCTTGTTTCTTCCAAACCCTTCTTGTTTTGTGCTGCCCTGCTCCACAGTACCCCACAAAATTTAGCCAGATCGTCATTCCACCTAAAGAACTGTCTTCCTCTTTTCCTTGTTTTGTCCAAAGGGATCCATTCAGTTAATATCCTCGCCCAGTTATCCACCCTCATCATGTCCCCTCCAACATGTCCTGCCAAATCCCATTTAAGCAATAATGCCGCTTTCACCACATCCTTTAATCCAGTTTTCCTTCTAATTTCCGAATTCCTAATTTTTTGTGATCTTCTTATTCCCAGCATACTCCTTTCCATCGCAGTCTGAGTAGCTCTAAGTCGGCAGTTAGCTCTCTTGGTCAAGGCCCAAACCTGCGCTCCGTAAAGAAGGGAGGGGAGGATACACGCCTCAAATACGCGGCTCTTTAGCTGGATATTCATTCTGCCTTTAAAAATGAATTTGAGGCTCCAGAATCTTTTCCAGGCTATGGCAATGCGTCTATTTACTTCTTTCAGAGTGCCATCATTATTTGTTGTGGTGGTTGGTTCTGCAGAGCTGGAAAGCATCAGAGACATTTTCCGTGGTAGCCTGCTTCATTTTGTGGTCATCGACCGGTTTCGGGCGTTCGCCCATCTTCAGGATGCGTTTTTCAGACAGTGTGACAACACAGACTTGCACAGAGCAACTTAGTTTCACACTTAGTATCATTATTATTGTTATTATTATTATTATTATTATTATTATTATTATTATTATTATTATTATTATTATTATTATTATTATTCAGTTCTTGATGAGCTTTTACCCAGCAGAAATGGATTGTCCAACCGCGTTCCTAATATCTTGCTTATATTGTTTCTTGCAAGACCAATAAGTGGCAGATAATTGTGGAGATTTTGAAAGGAATCTATAATCACGTTGGCTGTCAGTAAGAATGTAGGGTAAAGCTAGGAGAGATGACAGGTTTAGGAGAGAACACGTAGGCTTTACTTCTCTTGTTTGCCATCACTGGCGCCATGCAAGTTTGTCCACGAGTAGAGAGATCAATCAGAAGTGAACGTATAGCAAAATTCTTCAGTTATTTTGTGTGTTCTTCTGTGTTCTACAAACATTTATACGCATCAGCTATATCTGGTGAATACTTGAAGATTTCCACGCTGTTGTTAATAAAGTTGGACTCGTAGACATAGTGTTTACCAAGTTTCATGTCGATCAGCCATGTTTCCTTCACAGAGGAGAGGTACGGCATGACTCTCCTATCTATGGTGGGTCACCTATCCTATCATAGTAGGAGATACGGCCAAATTTATTATTTTTGTATTTTGTTTCAGGAACAAATAAAAATGTTTATTTTTAAAAAATAACATTTTTTTTGTAGATAATATAGTAGCTGACATATGTTTTATAAGAATTACCTCTTTAATATATTGTCCTATATTATGATACAGGGCATAACTTTGAAATTTGCAACATCTCTCCTAGCTTTACCAGTAGGGTAAATAGGAGGTCTTTGGCTCAGTAAACATGGCGGCCAAGGAGGAAGAAGATGTGTGATTGGTGGAAAGGAGGGTGGGTAGAATGGTTTTATGAAAAGGAGAGGACCCCTCTCTTCTACTCCCTCTCGCTCAAACGCTCTCTCTCTCTCAGTCGTTTTTCTGGTTCTCTTCTCTAGCTGTCTGGAGGAAGAAGAGGCGGGATGGGTGGGGGGAGGTTAGAATAATTGTATGAAAAGGAGAGGACCCCTCTCTTCTACTCCCTCTCGCTCAAACGCTCTCTCTCTCTGCAAAAAGTCGTTTACTATAATTAGTAATCAAAAGGTATAAAATTATGAATATTAGTGCACACACAATGTTTGTTACGTGACATCATCAGGGTTGGGTAAAATGTAGTATTTAAAACTACAATTAATAATCACAAAATATAAGATGATTACGTGCACATTTTTCAAAGTGCACATCTTCTTTTACATCCAACCAGGAAATACATTTCCTGTATTACTTTAGTACAATCAATACCATATAAGGTGATGTACAAGGAGATAACAATAAGGTGTTGGTAGTTTGTTACGTGACGAAGTCATAGTGGGGATAAAATGCAATATTTAAGATCGGACTTATTCTATCTTGGATAAAACTGCATCTGCAGCTGTACGACAATTTCCACAGTAAGTACTTTTATTTGGTACGTTGCTTTCTTAGATTTATACTGTATAACTTTTTTTTCCTTTTTTTTTGGTAAAATTTACCTTTTTTTTTCTTACTCCATTCATAGATGAACAATTTGAAAGCTGTTTTGAACTCCGTTTCACATGAAGCTACAAAATCGATAAAGGAACTAACGAAGTTTAAAAGATATCCTATAGATAAATTTGAATTGGTGGAAACCAGATTTGGGAAAAGCTATATTTTGACTTTGGTGGATGAAAATGGCCAATTTAATTGCTTCCTCCCCAAAAAGTATTCCGAGTGTATAGATAAAAAAATGATTCAAAATTATGAAAGTTTGTCAATTGTACTCATTTTCAAAGTGGTTGCGGCAAATAATGCATTTATTTTAGAATTTGATTAAGAGTTTGTTTTTGCTAAATTGTTTTTTTTTAACCAGTAACTAGAGGGTTTTTTAAAAGTTAAAAAAGTACCCCTTTGAAAAAATTAATTTTTTTGAAACTAAATTTTGGTAAATCTTATATATTGGCTTCAGTAGATTAATGAAATAAAATTAATTAAAGTTTTTTCATATAATGGATCAAGAACTACATTTGGAAAATTATTTATGCGTTAAAGTAAGAATGTGTATGACTGAAAATGAAGTTTTGTGCTTAGATTGCAGTCAGAATGTACATTTAGACGACATTATTAACGTGAGAAGTACACATAACATGATTTATATTAGTAATATAATTAAAAATATACATTGCTCTGAATGTAATGAGAACCTCACACGAGTTAATAACGCAAACAATTGCGATTGGTGTTCAGAGGAATTGTATTCTATGATAACACATAGAGCATTTCAAGAGGGCTACTCCATCGTAGTGAAACAATAGTTTTTTCTAGAGAACATATATGTCTGTATGATAATTTTGTAAGCTAAAATTACTATAATACGTTTAAATTTGTTGCAACAAATATAGTTCCTTTTAAAATCGAGTGAACTCCTACGTTACTGGTGCAAAAAACAAAACTTTTGCTGTATTTAGTTGCTTTATTTTTCTAATATTTAATTTTTTATTAACCTAAAGCCTTCATTCAATTGCATAAAAAAATTGTAGATCGCGTGATAAAGAAGGCTTGGCAATAATCTACCCCTTGCGCATTTATCTAATGTTTCAAAAGTTCATATAAGAATAATTTAAGCAATCACTAAAAAGTAAAATAAATAAAGCTCCTTTTTCCACCACTGCTGACATCACAGCTCTCATCATCATGGTTCATGTAAGTTTTACCATTATTATTACCTACATTACTGTATCAAAGTAAACTAAAAAAAAAATAAAATAAAACAAAGCTTCTTTTTTTATTTTTTCAGTGCAAAGAATGTAACATTAATTTTGAAAAGGCACATCAATTCAAAATACATAGAGCCTTAAACCATGGTGAGCGTACAAAATATGGGTGCACTTGTGGAAAAACATATTTTTATAAAAAAGATCTTCAAATTCATAAGAAGAAGTGTACAGCTCGAGGACGCTACCTGTAAGTAAATATATATATATTTATGAAGTTGTAATTATTTAAGTATTATTAATTTGTTTTCTTCTTAGGTGTAGGCATTGTCAATGTATACAACCCGATATACACAATGGCCGTTTACATGAAGCTGTCTGTGGAAGTAAAAGAGTAAGATTAGGGGAACCTTCCAGGAAGAGCTCTTGGCATTATCCACAGGGTTGAATAATATAACCCCGTATGAGACAGCTTTTCAGGGACGACTTGCATCATATTTTGTACGCTCACCAAGTTGTATGGATCTTCCAATATTTCTAGAAAGTGTACGTTCCAAAATTCTAGACATCATTCATCAAAGTGTGGTGACACACTCATCCATAAAATTTAATCTGTGGGTGGACTGCACTTTTGAAAATGTACATGGAGAAAAAATGGAAAAGGCCTTGAAAACAACTAACAAAGCAGTCTACCTAGCTGATGATGTCAACAGCTTTCTAGATCCAGCCTTTGCCAAATTAAAGAAAGAACTAGAAGAAGCGGCTATGACCAAGAGTGGCTGGTCACTGGTTTCAGTGGATGGGCTAAGAGTGAGGGTAAGCAAACACAACCCTTTAAAAGCTTCAACATATTTACCTTTGCCTAGGTGTATTGAAAGCAAAAAGGCATGTATAAATATAAAAAATTTTGATAATAAATGTTTTGTGTATGCCATACTCGCCAAATTTATTGATGGAAAAAATTCAGAACGACCAAATAAATACAAATCATTGGAAAATAAATATGATTTTTCGTGTGTAAATTTCCCGACCTCTCTTAAAGATATTGACAAATTTGAATCTGTTAATAATATTTCCATCAATATATTTGGACTGGATGATAACAATGACGTGTATCCTCTAAAAGTGGTTTATAGAGAATTAGATGACCATCGCGATCTGTTACTACTATATTCAAATAACAATTACCACTATGTTTATATAAAAAATTTTAATAGACTTGTCAGTAAGCAAATATCCAAACGTAAATCATCAAAATATATATGTAAAAGATGTTTCACCCATTTTGATGAACGTTATAATGGAGAATCTCGGTACCAAAACCATAAATTATTCTGTTGCGCACACAAACCTACGAGAGTTGAGTTACCAACAAAAAAACCATTTATTGAATTTGAACATGGCGGGTACATACAGAGGGTCCCCGTCGTAATTTACTTAGATTTTGAAAGTATATTGGAACCAGTGAGCACTTGTAACCCAAACCCCGATGATTCATTCACTATAAATACTCACCTACACACTCCAATGAGTTTCGGCTTGTACATAAAAATAAGTGATGAATTAGATATAATTGACCATAGTCTTCCTAAAGAACCATTTATATACAGAGGGCCTGATGCAGCTAAAAAATGCATTCTATACTTAAAGAGCATTGCAGAAGCTGTGGAGGATCTGTACAACATTAACATAGCTATGAAACCCCTAACCCCTGAAGAAGAAGAAAATTTCAACTGCGCCAATACTTGTTACATGTGTGATAGATTTTTTACTGATGAAAATGGAAAGGTAAAAGATCATTCACACATTTCAGGCGCTTATAGAGGCCCAGCACATAATAAATGTAATTTGCTGTGTAAAAAACTAAATTTTGTACCAGTATTCTGTCATAATCTTAGTGGTTATGACGCACATTTCTTAATTACCCAATTGGGTTATGATGATAAAGAGATATTCGTTATCCCCACTTCAGGGGAGCGGTATATCTCTTTTACAAAAAGTATTAGTGAAAACATGAAGTTAAGGTTTGTAGACACATTTCGATTTATGGCCTCTAGTTTGGACAATTTAGTGAAAAATCTTGCAAATTTAACAGAAACGTCAAAATTCTTCAGTCCGGATGTGATGCATCTGGTAACTAGGAAAGGTGTATTTCCCTACGAGTATATTTCATGTTGGGACAGGCTAGGAGATAGTTCATTACCCTCCAAAGAAATGTTTTATAGTAGCGTTAAGGGGGAGGATATAAGTGAAGACGATTATCAACACGCCCTCAACGTTTGGGATGCATTTTCATGCAAAACTCTAGGAGAATATAGTGATTTATATTTGAAAATTGATGTATTAATTCTCTCCGACATATTTGAACATTTTAGAACGGTAACTATTGGATCTCATAAACTTGACCCCGCTTATTACTTCACTTTACCAGGTTTGTCTTGGGATGCAATGTTGCGGCTAACTCAGTGTAAATTAGAGCTCCTCACTGAATATGACCAAATTTTGATGATTGAGAGAGGGGTAAGGGGTGGAATCTGTCAGGTATCACGCAGATTTGCCGAGGCTAATAATCATTTCATGGATGATTATAATCCTTCGTTACCATCCACTTTTATAGCATACCAAGATTGCAACAATCTATACGGTTTTGCAATGAATAACTTCCTCCCTTATGGTGATTTCAAATGGGTTGAACCGGGCAGTTTGAATCTAGATTGTTTAGGGGAATGTGATGAAACTGGATATATATTAGACGTTGATATCGAGTATCCACCTGAACTCCATAATAGTCATAATGATTTGCCATTCTTAGCTGAAAATATTTCAGTAGAAGGTGAAACTAAATTAATACCACACTTTAGACCTCGCAAAAACTATGTATGTCATTACATGATATTAAAACAGGCTTTAGCACATGGTTTAAAATTAATACGAATCAATAAAGTTTTGCAATTCAAACAGTCGGCATGGTTAGCACCATATATACAGCATAACACCGAACTACGTAAGAAAGCTACAAATCAATTTGAAAAGGACTTATACAAATTGTTTAATAATTCAGTTTTTGGTAAAACTATGGAAAATGTGCGTAATAGAATTTCTATCAAACTTGTGTCAAATCCATTGAAGTTAGAAAAATTAACAGCTCGACCTGACTGTCTAGATTATGTTATATATAACAAATCTCTGGCAGCTATACATTTAGCCAAGAATAGCATTCTGTTTAATAAACCTATTTACACAGGTCTTTGCGTTTTGGAATTATCAAAATTACATTTATACTGGTACCATTATAATGTGATGCGTCCATATTTTGGGGCTGATAGGTTGCAGTTGTGTTATATGGACACTGATTCATTCATTTATCTAATTAAAACAGATAATTTATTTAATGATTTACTGCGGATGCGAAATTATTTAGATCTGTCTAACTATCCCTCATCAGGCCACCCATTGATCCAAATCTTATGTCAGGAATTCAATATGGCATCATGTGATATCATTACTGAATTACAAAAGAATAAAGCAGCTGTAGGTAAATTTAAGGATGAAGCCGCGGGGGTAATAATAACAGAGTTTATTGGACTCCGCCCGAAAATGTATTCGCTACGACTGGGAGGTTCCAAAATAATAAAAAAGGCAAAAGGGGTAAAAAAACCTGTTCTAAAACATTCCATAACATTTGATGATTATGTTGCTTGCTTACTGACAAACGAAGCAATTAGGCATTCAATGGTTATGTTTAGAAGTAAGCAGCACGTCATGATGACTGTACAACAGAATAAAGTAAGTTTATGTCCTCTAGATAATAAAAGGTATATAATTGATTCAATTAATACTCGGGCTCTGGGGCATTTTTTAAATGAATAGAAACAGCTAATGTAACTATCTATGATTATGTTATAATTTATTTGTGTGATATTGATGACATGTATTTTAGTTTTGAGCTAATAATGTATAGAAAATAATTTCTATATACCCTTTTCTGTTTTATATGTAGTGCTTGTAATCATATTAATAAAATATTAATTCACCCTTATATTATTATATTGTAATAATTCAAAAAATAAAAATTATGTTCTTTACTAATATGTATAAAAATTTTACCTCCACTCATTAAGTAGAGGGGGTAATTTTAAAAAAAATAAAACTTTAAAAATAATAATTGTGCCTTAATTATTGACCTATATATCTGGTTTTAGGAGAAATAATAATACAAGAAATAATTTAAAAAGAGTTTTATTTAATTCCATGTTTTTTACACCAAGTACAGTTATCATAATGTAATTTACAAGGACATTCTTTTATTACTTCTTCTAAAAGTATCATTCCACAGTACACACACTGAAGACATTTATTTCTTATTTGGATAAACCCATTAAAAGCCAGCAACTCCGGGCTCAGTGGTAGTTTATAGGAGGTTCTAAAAGTATTCCCCCTAACACTAGCGTTGGTAAAATCTACCTGGAAGAGTTCTGAAGTATCCAATTAGCTAACATTCGACCAAACTGTAGAGCACAATTGTATTTAGAATCAGCGTGATAGTTACACTTGTTGAAGTGATGATATAGAGATAGATGTTTTATACTGGGGCAGCCAAAATCTTGAAGATTAAACACAGTCTTTCCAATTATATTACCCAAGAATTTACATTTTTCATCTCCTTTTGCAAATAGGTAAGTATAATTGACGGTTGCAGTCTTCAAAATACCATCAAATTCAGAATAGTCAATATCACCAGCCCCCCATCCAATTCCATGAAGGTTTCTGTATACCCATCTATTGGGTGATGAGTCTGGATTTCCATAAGATGGGGGTTTGAATATCCAGTGCTTCTCTATATCATTAAAGTCAACAATTGCCAGCTCCTTTACGATAAATGTGTGATCAACACTTTGATAGCCTTGTATATCTATCACTACAGCACACATGATGGACTGTAAATATCTCCTTTACAATACTTTAATTTATATCAACTCCACCCCACCACATCACCAATTATATTCTTCTGACGATGCCAGATAAAGGGTTATATTCCACGAGGCTGTCATGTAAAATTAAGGCATATGCTGTGGTATTAGCCTTGAAAGCTTCAGTACATTCTATCTCTAACCTAATGTCAACAGAAGATGATCTTATGGCTTCCGATTGACGAGAACAGTCTATTACAATAATAGGTGCATAATCTTTAAAATGATTTTTAGACATAAGAGGTTGGTTTGCTTTTCCATAGTAACTATGTTGAAAATTTTGATACATATAATACAGAAAACTGAAATAATTCTTGGAAAAATTTACATTTAAGTCGTCATAAGGATAGATCTCTGAATTTAGTGTAGTTTAACATTAGTAATGTTGTTTTGATCGAAAATTGATGGATCTGCTAGTTTGTTATCTTTTCTGTTGGTTTGAAATGCAATTATCACATAACGGGGTTTTTCCAAATTTGTTGTAGTTTTCAATGTCCATGTATGCTTAGTTGTAGCAGGTAGGGTTGGATATTCGATAAGATCCCATGATCGAAATGCCATGTGTATGGTCTTCCCCTTATTGATAACATTCAAGAACTTCAGTTTTTGTTGATCAGACACTTTTACATATGGGATTCTCCATTGCACGGATTTAAGTTTAACAGAAGCGTTAACTGCTGCTCCAACGGTGAAAATAGAATCATTATCACTTCTACTTCTATGCAATATTAATTCATGTTTCCCTTGTAGTATTATTCTATTGTAATCTTCAAAGAAGCCCATAACTGTGTCTAGTGGAATGCAGCAATCAAAATTACCATCATCATCAATAAGCTTGACATCTGTATTAGGAGACATCCAACCGGCAATTTCCAGTGCTTTAACTTTATCACTGTTGAAAGATACGTAACCTTTAAGGGTGCTGACAATTCCTGGGTTACGGACGTGGTCAACTAAAACTCCATTTAACTGATATTTGATTTCATCAAAGAGAAACATAAAAGCATTCCTCACTAATCTCACATCTAAACTTGCTGAAGATTCTTCTTTTTCTACTTTTCCTTGAATATAAAGAAAACTCTTTGATGGAACTGTAAAAATGTCTTGTTGTTGTACTGAAATAATTATCTCATCCGAATTGTTCAGCGATTGTGTATAAGGTTGGTGTGTGTGATATTCATAATTGGTTATCCTCTCTTCGAAAATCACCCCATCACTTACATTTAATACTTCTTCCATTGTGGTTTAACTAAAAGCCCTATTTGTTGTAGAAAGTAAACGTTTGAAGGTGTTAACACTCTGTGGGGGGGAACGTTGAATACTGGATGGTTTAACTCCAGTGTTACTGCTTTTATACCTTTTAAAATCAATACCCATTTTTCTTCAAATGTAATCGAATAGTAATTACTTCTTCACAAAAGTTCACCAGATTATTATCTTGATCTGTAAGAGACAGCGTAATATTATCAATTCTCTCACCAATGACTGGAAAATAAATGACTGGTGCAGGTTCATGTACCAATTTATAACCTGGTGGGACTGTAGGAGAAAACTCATATACCGTATGACCAGGTTTGCCATTTCTATATGAACCTGCAGCTATATTGCAATTTACAGCAATTGTATTTACACCGTGAATTTTTACAAGCTCATCTGATTTATGAGTAATGTTTGCCTCCAACACTTTATGTTGAGTAAATCCTAGTAAAGGACCAATTGAATACTCTTTGTTGAAATCAACAGGTTGTGTACACTTGAACTCAATTTTCAAAGTATTAACATTTCCTTTCATTTTAATTGAATCAGGTGATTCCATGTTTCTTTTTAGATAATCTGCTATAGCTTCAACCTCATAGTTCCCAGTAGGAATACTAATCACTCTGTCACCATAATAAAATTTATTGTTTACATTTTCAATTATATTTGGAATTGAGTTATAAGATTGGAAGCTAAGTAAGCCAATCTTATAGTCAGCTCCGTCCAGTAAACTAATTGGTGGAAATATATCAGCGCTAAGGATGCTGGATGTACCTGTTAAGGTAAAAGTGTAAGACATGACTAATGTCCGCAAACTTTGTTATGCATTATTATAGAGAAATTCTAAACATAAATGTCCACAGTAAGGCGTATTCCAGTCTTGATATCTTTCACGATTGTACATGATTTCACAGTTGTTAAAATAACTTAATATTTCTAATGGTGGTCTAAGATTCCCAAATGGATCAAAATACATAACCTGATTACCTTTTTTAATATACGCTACCCAGTGAGTTCCAACATTGTACGCTGAATCTAGATTTACAACAGCACATTCTTCAGCTTTAGGAAATTTTGGTAGCGTGTCACGCATATATACACCCCTAAAGTGTGGAACATTTTTAGCATATTTCATTAATTCTATGTTTGTGAGTGCTCTGTTAGGAAGTAGTCAGTGTTTTTTTCTAATGTAAAGTCCATATCCTTTTTTATATGGTTTAAGATAAAATCCTTGACCAATTTGCTGCTCTTCCATTTTTCTATTATGTCTTCTCATTTCTTCTAACTGATCCCTTGCAACTTGGGTGTCCTTTACTGCCTTTGCTATTGCTGATGCTCCACCAGCTAAACTTCCTAATGCAGATAATCCCGCAAATAATGGGACTATAAACGGAAGAATTCCACCAGTTCTTGGTATTGGTAAAACTCTCGGTATTTTCGATGGTTTTGAATTTTTTAAATAAATTTTTGCCTTTCTTAGAGCCTTCTTTGATGCACCACTAATCGATAAAGGTGAAGTCACACGTGCTGCTTTTATAACATCTTTAATAGTTTTTTTTACCTTTTTCCCCCCACCACCCAATTTCACTTTAGCTTTCATTGCGTTTGTAACTGCCCAGGCTGATGCCTTCTCACCAAAAGATGCGTCACTAGCCTTTGTTCTTTGCCAAGCTTTATCAGCGAGTATAAGGTCAGCCTTATGCCGTGAATCTAGATCTCTGTGTTGAGAGTATGCAATGTCGTGCTCCCTACAGGCTTCGTCCAAAGGATTAACGCCTCTATCACCTCGTTTTAATCTTTCTTGTAATTTAGTTCCTGGACCGCAAAATCTATAACCGGGTATGTGCACTTCAAAAGGTAGTTTGTTAATCACTGAATTTATAAGACCTCTTCCAACAGTTTTTCTTCTCATAATGATGGCATTAGTGGGATCTGAAACTATATATATATCACACCCCCTTACCAAACATGTTCAATATGCGTTTAGAGAAGCAAAACGAAAGTTTACCTATCTGCAATCTCCTGAATAATTCAATTGGTGACCATGTGAAAATTAATCGTCATGGAGCATTACTGCCTGATAATATCCGAGCACTTATTTGCGGAAGTTCAGGCTCTGGTAAAACCAATCTTATGGCTTGTTTGCTTTTACAACCAAATGGGCTGAAATTCACACACATATACATATGCAGTCAGTCGCTTCAACAAGAGAAATATTTATATTTAGAAGAGATTTTTAAACTAGTTCCAGAAATAGGATTCCATACAGTAAACACCACTCAACAAATAATTACTCCTGATAACGCAGAACCAAACTCTGTCATAGTATTTGATGATATTTCAATGGATGAGCAAGAAAATATTAGGAAATATTTTAGTATGGGCCGTCACAAGAACATTGACTGCTTCTATCTTTGCCAAAGTTATGCCAGGATCCCTAAACATCTTATTCGTGACAACGCCAACTTTATCTTATTGTTCAAACAGGATGATTTAAATTTAAAACATGTTTACAGTGATCATATAAGTTCTCCCAACGTACCATTTGATAAATTTAAACAAATGTGTTATATATGCTGGGAGGAACCGCATGGATTTATAACTCTGGACAAAACAAGAGATTCTAACAATGGTAGGTTTCGGAAGGGGTTGGACACATTTATCTATATATAAGTTGGTAGTAGAATAGTTTTCTCATTCCGTTATGGATCCCAAGGTTACTAAACAACTTATTGAAACTTCTAAATCTCTACGCAACAAATTCAAAAGTATGAAGCGTGGACTTCAATCATCTCAGGAAGAACTAGAAAAGAGTTTGAAACCTATAACAGAACCACTACAAGAGCTGATTCAACAGGGAAAACGGGTAAAACAAGATTATCTACCTCTGAAAGTGAAAAAGGAGGGTTCAACTGCAATGGAATCACTGGTTAAACCTTCTACTAAAGATGTTTCAACAGAAACAGAATCTCTAATTAAAGAACCTTTACACTCACCAATTAAAGCTTCTACTCCTGTGCACCTGAAAAGGTATACTGCCCCAATAAAACAAGAAGAAACGTTTGAAAATGTAGAAGAGATCACTCCTTTAGAGTACGTAAGAAAAATTGATAAACAGGAATTGGAGAAAACTTTAAGGGGGGAAGAAGATATTGGCTCTTTAATAGAACCATATTTACTGAAAATAATTAGTGCCGATCCTAGAGATTTTGATGATAGATATGGAATTAGAATCCTACCAAAAGGTGGGATGACCATTGGAAATGCTCAGGTAACCATAGCTGGTGATGATATTAATGTAAATGGAAAATGGTATGAAGGTACACCAGGTTTGTTACAATTGTTATTTTTAAAACAACCGACAGAATATTCAGAAAATGATTTAGACAGTTATAAAGACATTTTAATTAGAAGTAATGCGCATAAGCGACAGTTTAGTGAAGAAAAAGGAATGAGTTCCAGCAGAGGATGGAAATACAGAAATATCATCGCTCCTCTTTTCAAGCCCCTCTCCAAATCACCGGAACAAATTTCAATACAAACTAGATATACTCCACCAGCAACTGCTTCAAACAGACAAACACCTCTGACTTTGATTGCAACAAGACCTAGTAAATACCCGCTAAGATCGAGGGAAACAATTGGTAAAGGCATGTGGGAAGGTCAAAGTATTTATGAATATTGGGATGATCCCAACGAACTGGTAGATCGACTTAGGCTACTATATGCTTCAACCAGTGCAGGTCATACAGGACATGAAAATGAAATTCAATCCGTAATTGAAGAGCTGAGAGAGGCTAATATTATTTATTAAACTGGTATGGTATGGGGAATTGTTCATTGCTAGCTTAACCACCACAGAATAACATGCCTGTTGACAAGTTTGGTAGATCATTACCCCAAATCAAGAAAGTATTTCATGCAAGTGATGATGAAGATGGTGATTATATTGATTTTGAAAATAAACGGTTAGTGGGAGTGAGTGATCCTTTAAGTGGTTCCGATGCTGTAAATAAGAGATATCTGGAAAAGTATGTTACTACAAAAAATGAATTTATTACTAAAACCTACTTGGAAAGTTATATAGATCAGTTAGATTTGGTAAGCAAGTTGTACCTTCAGAACTATCTAGATGAACATTTCATAACAAAAAATTATCTTTTACAAACATATGATCAGGCTAGAAAACTAGTGACTCAGAATTATGTAAATCGTTTATTTGAAACAATAAAAAACAGACTGAGTGCATTGAATCCGAATATTCCTTTAACAGCCCATCAACTTAAAACAATTTTCGATTAAGTTTTTAAGGGTTGTGGTTAAATATAAGATTTAATCTTTAGAAATAAAGATCAGATGTGAGAGATTCCGTAAAGGATAAAGTACCAAAAACTATGTCCTTCAAGGAGGCTGTAGTTGCTGAACTTCATAGGCCAGCACGTTCACGCTACCCTCGAAGACGTACATTGCTCAAAGGTGTTGATGACTTATGGCAGGCTGATTTAATGGAAATGATACCATATGCTCGCCAAAATAATGGTTACAAATACATATTAGCAGTGATTGATTGTTTTTCAAAATACGCCTGGGTGAAACCTGTTAAATCCAAAGGCGCTCAAGATATCACTCAAGCTATGGAAAGTATTTTTAATTCAGCTGGAAGAGTACCAAAAAATATTCAGACTGATAATGGAAAAGAATTCTACAATGTTTCCTACAAGAAGCTCATGAAAAAGCACAACATAAATCATTACAGTACTTACAGCCAAATTAAAAGTTCAATTGTTGAAAGATTTAATAGAACCTTTAAATCTATGATGTATCGATTGTTTAGTCTTCAAGGTAACTACAATTATACAAAACATTTATCAGATCTCATAAATAGCTACAACAACAAAGTACACCGTACGGTGGGTATGACACCATCAGAAGTAAATTCTGATAACGAAGAATTCTTACTAGCTAATGTTTACTCTTCCAAAGTAAAACGAAAAGATAAACAGCGATTTAATAAAGGTGACTATGTACGAATTTCGAAAAGAAGAACTCTATTTAGCAGAGGATATACACCCAATTGGAGTACTGAAATATTTAAAATTAAAAATGTTCGTGAAACTATTCCATATACTTACGTGTTGGAAGATTTGACAGGACAGCCTATTCAAGGAGCATTTTATACCCAAGAACTGCAGAAAACTAAATATAAAGATGTATATCTTGTAGAAAAAATATTAAAACGGAAAAATGATAAGCTTTATGTACGATGGTTGGGCTTTAAAAAGCCTACTTGGATAAGAACAGAAAACTTAATAAATTAATAATTTCTTTGTGTATGTGATTTTTTTTATGATTTCCTTCTTAACTATTCTAACAATTAACAATTTTTTTAAACTAGAGGTTTAAATAAATATAAAACTTGCGTTGGTGAGTAAAATTGTTTATTTTTTTTGATAATATGGAAACAATGTATTAGGAGTACAAAGTTTTGACAGATAATTTAACTGAAAAGTTACATCTTCAAACAGGCTTTGAAGTTTTAAGTATTCATTTCTAAGCAGGTTGATCTTGGTAGGTTGAAAACTTAGAAGATCCTCCAACCAAGTTGCTTTTCCCTGGATGGAAATCACTTTGTATGTAAACTTAAGAAAATATATTGTTGCATTCTTAAGGTTAATTTCATTTGGAGGAATTGCTTGTTTTCCGTTGAAGAAGTCATTGAAAGTCTGCATGTTTGACTCCAGAGTCAGCCAGTCTTCAACATGTAGATAAATAACATCTTTTCTCGACCTCACCGCTACCAGAGGCACATAATCTTGGGAGATACCAGTTATTAATACCTTAGAGTGGTTTTTGTTGAGTGGAAAACTTGTAGTCAGTTGTAGACCCATTTCACATCTAGCCATGCTTGTGTGCAACTGATTCAAAAAAAGTTCACATCACTTGAAGTTTAAAGATCCCCACTTATCACCAGACCATTTAAATTATTATCAATATCCTTGGACAAGAATGATATGAGTACACAATGACATGTATCTGGCCCCATCTGTTGGTCAGGGTTCGACCAAACGCATTGTTTAAAATGTTTGTTAGGTGCTCTTTCAATGAATTCAGCAGCATATTTTTCCATTTTCAATAATTTTCTATTTAAGTCAATAAATCTTTGAGCTAATTCAATGTTGTGAAGATTAATAGTAGATAATTTCGATATAAACTTTTGATAATTTTCACTATTTACAATATCCATCCAACGATCTGCCATTGTTGTGTCTCCGTCACACTGTGAGCATTAAATGAAATAAAAAAACAATTTTGGTTTGTAATATAGTAGTAAAAGACTATCAGCTTTTTAGTGCATAAAGGTTGATGTACAGATATAAAATGTTTATTTTAAATATGCAAGTCAACTGTTATTTATTTATTTTAATAAATAGACATGATGTGCAGATAGCTAGAGAAATAGTGTAAAGAGAACCAGAAAATATTGCATTTTATCCCCACTATGACTTCGTCACGTAACAAACTACCAACACCTTATTGTTATCTCCTTGTACATCACCTTATATGGTATTGATTGTACTAAAGTAATACAGGAAATGTATTTCCTGGTTGGATGTAAAAGAAGATGTGCACTTTGAAAAATGTGCACGTAATCATCTTATATTTTGTGATTATTAATTGTAGTTTTAAATACTACATTTTACCCAACCCTGATGATGTCACGTAACAAACATTGTGTGTGCACTAATATTCATAATTTTATACCTTTTGATTACTAATTATAGTAAACGACTTTTTGCAGAGAGAGAGAGAGCGTTTGAGCGAGAGGGAGTAGAAGAGAGGGGTCCTCTCCTTTTCATAAAACCATTCTACCCACCCTCCTTTCCACCAATCACACATCTTCTTCCTCCTTGGCCGCCATGTTTACTGAGCCAAAGACCTCCTATTTACCCTACTTTTACCCTAGTTATGTTTGTGTCTAAGGGTTTGTGTGATTTGAAGAAATTATCCTAAAAAACTTCGTATTCCATTTAAAGACCCACCTTGGTGAAAGAAATAAAGATTTTATCAAAATTCTTCCAATGGAAATTGCAACTTTATTTAGCTATTTTTTATTCTTTGCTTTCATTTTCAGTACAGTATTACGATTAGCTGGATGAATATGTAACAGCAACCAAAGAGAGTAAAGAGCAAAACCCACTCTTTCGGACTGGAGTGGGAGAAACTGTATAAATATAGCGGACGGACAGTCCATAAAAACACAGTTGAATTCAGTTCAATAGATTCAATCGCTACGTGTCATTTTCATACCACTCTACCTTAAACATTTCTCTATTGTAAAGTCTAGGCAGTCTGTGTCTCATTATTAATATATTAGTTAACCAGTGTTAACCAAGTCTTCTTCTCAATTCATCTACCAGACTTAAATTCTCCACCTAACACATCCATTATAAATACTATAAGGACTATTAAATGTTTGCCAAGTATACGCTTATTGAAAAAATAAAATCTATTAACTATTGAAAGTGTACTGTATTATCGAATAAGTTCGAGCATTTTGTAATATTCAAGGAAAATGCTTCAACGTTTTTTTCTTTTTAACTTAAAATACTATATAAATCGATCATTTGATTTGAAAATAAAACATTACCGACAAAGTTTGTTTTGAAATATTTCTCTTATCCTAAAATTGTCGTATCAAATTTTTTTACAGTTGGTTGATTCTTGAAGCGTTGCCAGTTAGTTTTCAAATTAAGTCATTCAATTATTCCTGTTAACAATATTTTAATCTGTAATATTCCTAGCAAATAATTGTTTGATAAAAATTTAAACTTGGAATACATTTGTAAATAATATATAATTGTAATTATTGCAATAAGTGATTTTCATAACAGCCTTTTGATAACGATAATTTTTGATAAAAGCAAAGAGGAAGTATTGAGATCGTGTCATATCTTCGATATTGAGTTTTAACCGGAAATACATGTTTTTTGATGTCTAAAGCGACTTTGTGTGTGTGTTTAGTTTAGTTTAGAAACCATCACCGCTTTTTTTCCTCCCCCCAGAAAGTTGATAACTAGTGGGGATCTAGGAATGCTTTCTTGTCACGTATCATGCTAAAGTGATAAATACTTGAGTTACATTTCAGACTAATATATCGTTCTTACCATTTAAGGTATATAAAATATTTTGGCGAAATTCCGAGTTTGAAGAGAAATGATAAACTGGAACTTTATCACTTTATTGAACGCCTTTTTTTTTTCTGAGATATTCGAGATTTTCTCTAAAATAATCCAAAGCTTTTTCTTTTTCCTTAACTGGGCAAACATTTAATGCTTACCAGTAAACTGATTGAACAGTTTTTATTGGGATTGACAGAAGTACTGGAATTCGTGACATTCAGTTTAGCTGGTAGGACTTGAAGGAAATTTTCCTCGGTAATTGAATCCTTGTGCGGTGTTTTTCTAGAAGCCTAATTCCAATTTCTTAGTAGGATAGGACTGAGAACTTTGGTGGGTGTAGTGACTGGACACATTTGATGTCTAGTCATTTGCATAATATACGGAGGATTTCTAGTCCTATATATGTCAGAACTGTGATGATGGAATTGGGGAAACGGTGTACCCTGTTTTGCTGATACTAGATTTCGTATATTTGGAAGGGCACCTCTCTCGCGGTGAGACTACCAGGGCAGATTAATTAGGGGGATGAAGTGGAGGGAAAATGGGAAAAGGCATATAGGCTTAGGTCCCAAGCCGATAGGCACCCAATTTTCAATAATAATAATTCCATTTTCCATTAAAGGCTGGATGGAGGACTCGAGTCTGCAATGATGGGAGGGAACTCCAGGAAAGAGAGGCAGAAGTATTGTAGGCTGAAAAAGGCAAATCCAGCATCTACTACTTACGGAGGGCACAATGTGCCGATTCTTTAAGGCTGAGGAAAAAACCTCGGTACACATTCTCTGCAAATATGCCGGCCTGGCGGGTTTCTACACTTGGAGGAGAGCCGTTTTCAGCCTTGTTAGGTCTGCTTAAAAGAAGGAAACTGGAAGATGGTCTCATGAACTACTCATGATGAAGCTGAAATACATACTGAAACTCCACTGATAATCCACAATAGACCTCTTAATGTAGGTTGCCGTGGAATAAGGCTCATGCCACCACCACTTTCTTAATCAAATCTAATCTTCAGATAGCTGGGATATGTCCTAAGAAGGATCAGAGATATTTTCCGTGATAGCCTGCTTCTTTTAGGGGTCATCGACCGGTTTCAAGGCGTTCGCCCATCATCAGGATGTTTTTGTCAAACAGTGTAATACTAATAACATAGACTTACACAGAGCAAATACAGTTGATACACTCCTAAGAAGGTCCACTCCTAAGAAGGAACTAGGCAAAATGCACGGGTAACCATTATGTACAATTTAAATGCAATGTTAAGAGCAATTAAACGCTTAACTAAAACTAAAAAATACTGTCAATTAGAATTGTAAAACTATAAAAAGTGCAAATGTGTATTGCGTGAAAGTAAAAGTGAATTGCGTGAGCGATTCAAAATCGCGATCTTTTTTTTCGACGTTTGTAAGAAAATATTTGAATTATTTAAAGGATCGTAATCTGTATTAACGTAAAAATCGTACAATTATAACACTTACGAATATATTAACTTTGGTAAGTATATGTATTGAAAGGTTTATTGAATAATAATAAAAAATGCATTTACTTTGCACTGAAAGTATAATAGTAATAATAATAATAATAATAATAATAATAATAATAATAATAATAAAATTTCAGCACGATACATGTTTGAACAGGAAGCATGCGTACAGAAGCATGATAACAGTATTAACAACTTCTCACATGATATTAACATGCTAGCAAATTGCATTTTTATCTTTATTTATTTTTAATTTCTATTATAGCCGCCATCTTACATGTACATACGTTTATATATATATATATTTAATTTAGATAATTCCTAATGTGTTTTATAATTATAATTAAAAGAGCTGTTATTTAGTTGTATTTATTGCCATAATCCGACAGATTTATAACCATTATAATTTTTAATTAATTTATTTACTTGAATTTATATATAAAGAAGAGTTTTTCTGTAATTTGGTCCATTGTTTTTGTGGATAAATTTGTTTCTTAATCAAGAGAATTTCTTTATCATTTCAAGAACTCAAGTTAGAGAATTTGATAAGATCATTACTTTTTCTTAAAGCAATAAGGAGGGAGGAGTAGTAATTAGTAATATTCTCTTATACACTTCTAATTACCTTAGGATTTTTTTTTAATGGATTTCCTTCATTAATATCACGATAATTAAAAAGAGATAATTTTTTTTTTTTTTTTTAGTTTTATTTAGAATTAAGGAGAAGATGGAAGAATGTGAAGATGGATCTCCACCTTTTGGAGGAGATCACGGAGAAAGACAAGGATGGATAAGATGAGAAAAGCAAGGTTAAGAGAAGTGAAGGAAATAAGAGAGGATATTACCGGGAATTTAGAGAAGAAGAAATTGAGTTGGTACGATCACATGAGGAGGATGACTAGATCACACACTGACTAGGCCAAATAAGATCTACAGGTGTGTACCACTGGAGAGAAAAAGGAGAGGAATATCAAGAGACAGACATGGGAGGATGGAATCCTGGAAGAGATGACGGGTCGCGTAAGCTAACGAGAATTAAAAGTGTGCCTTGACCTAAACGGTAACCCTTAAGAGAAGGGAGAAGCCGATATAAGTAAGTAAATGCAAAATTTACAACATATATACAAAATGAGTAAATAGGATGGGAGATAGTTGTTGTGATCGGTTCCGCAGAGCTAGCAAGCATCAGAGATATTTTCCGTGATAACCTGCTTGTTTTTGTGGTCATCGACCGGTTTCGGGCGTTCGCCGATCATCAGGATACATTTGTCAAACAGTGTGATAGCATAGTGTACCAACTAAATTTGCTCTGTGCAAATCTATGTTATGAGACTGTTTGACAAATGCATCCTGTTGATGGGCGAACGCCCGAAACAGGTCGATGACCACAAAAAGAAGCAGGTTATCACGGAAAATATCTCTGAGGATGGGAGATACTTTGATGTGAAGACATGAGGGGAGAAACTATCCCTCATGGGATCCAGTAGGGATGCTTGATTAATCACGAAGGAAATCTCGAGGCTAAAATGGCGTAGAATATTGTCAAAAATTTGAGGTTACAAAAATTGGTTAGAGCAGTGATAGAGAGCGGTATGTCTTGGTACGAAAGGGGTAATGAGGTTTGTGACGTAGTAGGGAGCGTCAATTATCTGTCGGATTAGTTCAGATTAGAATGTCTGAATAGTTCGTATGTTGTAGGTTTGATTGAATCCCATACTTCCAATTCATAAAACCACATAGGTTTGAGAATCATTATATATATATCAGTGTTTCATTTTCCGTGTGTAATTTAGGTTGTCTTCCGAGAAATCTGTAGAGAACTACCTCTGCAGTTTAATCCTTGCTTATCTTTTAAATATTGTGTGTGTGTGTTTCATGTGAATCGCCTATCTATAAAGAGCCCGAGATAGCGCACCAGATCTGTACTAACTGGTAGAATATTGCTGTTGATGAAGCCAGGAAGATAACAGCCCTGCAGAGAGTAAAAAAAATGGCAGTTAGCATTTTTGAGAGTTCATTTAGACTGTGATGCGCTCTTTTTTTTCGATATGCCAACAATCTCAGCTACTTCTGTCAATTTCAAACGACGATCATTCATATGGTTTTGTGTACTTTTTGGATGATTACTTTGGTGAAGCTGTTTTTTTATTGTGCCAGAAATGCTCGTACGACCACGTTTGAAGTCCGCTATTCACGTTTTGACAGTTGTAAATGAAGGAGCAGACTTCCACAATGTTGCGTAAGACTTTGCCTGTATCTCTGTAGGTGTTAAACCTTTGATAAGAATTATTAACGGCTCGCACATGCCTACTTGGAAAACAACTTTTTACATACCTACTTGGAAAACAGTCAGTCTTGATAACTTTAAACAGACACAGATTCAAAACAACACAAAGTAGCTATGTCAAATTTTTGGGTTATATTAAAGAAAGATGGCATATCAAGATGGCATAGTCAAATGGCGTTGCGAGCGTCCCCATCTATTTGGGGAGTTCGGGAAACTTATCATCTTATCCTCGTGCATGTGACGTCTGTTTGTACATATGTTTTCTTTCCACGTGAGAAACCTTAAGGAATCTCCAGACAAATCGATAAGATTGTTTCAATCAAAATCCTGTTCGCCAAATTGAGATTTTATTTATTTTTTCACTTTTTCGGGAGTTTCTCTAAAGTAGTTTCAATGTTTTACTAAATCTCTCTCTTTTATATATAGACTTCATACATAAGTCCAAATCAAAATCTAACGGTTACAAGTTTGACCAAGAAATAATTCCCCTTTTTCTTCAAATCCTGGACGAATCATATTAATAATTTATCTAGAATTAATTTGTGTTCAAAAATTCAATAATCAAATTTTCAACCTTATTTCCTCTTAATAATTGAAACTTAAGTTTGACTTTTTGAGAAATATTTTGATTAATATATATGAAACACGGATTGAATACAAGAATTATTTTTAAAACTAAAAAATTAATTCACGTATTAGTAAGCACGAAGAACGAAAAATTAATGATTACCCTTTTTTGAGAGAGATTTGTGTTTTGCTCAGAAATAAGGAGTTATTCTGTGAATTATATTATTTCTCTCGAAATATAAAAATCATGCCTGATAATCGATATGTTTTACCATTGGGACTTTTGCTAATACGCGATTGTAAATAAACAATAGATAAATTCATATTCAATAAAATTCAATTTGAATGACCTGTGGTACAGACTATCGTCTACACATAATAGAACTGCTTACTGTTTTGAAATTAAATTCTTCTTAAATTGTTTTTTTTTAGTTTTAGTTAATTTACTTATACTTATTTATTCTCTTCTACCTTGCAGTGTAGAGGATTGCAAAAAAAGTTTCCATCCGTCCCTATCTCTGGCCATTGTCTTGGCTTTGTTGACTGTTATTCCAGTTCTATTAAGGCTCTCGGTCACATTGTCCGACCATGTCGTTCTTTTCCTTCCTCTTGGTCTCTTACCCGAACATCTGGCTTCATAGGCTCGTTTTGGATGCCTTGTGTCCTCCATTCTAATGTTATGTTGGAGCTTCGCCTGAGAGTCTGCTATTAAAACCAGGTCGTCTGCATATATCAGGGAAGAGAATGTTACCCGGTTGTTAATTCCGGTATCCCAACTGGAAATTCTTGGTTTTATTTTGGCAGGCTTTTAGTATGTCGTCCATAAATATTATGAAAAGTAAGGGACTTAAACTGTCTCCCCTGTCTAACCCCTGCCGTAGTTGTAAATACTTCGGATGACAGGTTGGATGTCCTTACGTAATTGCGGCAATTCCTGTAGAAACTTTTAATCCTCTGTATTAAGGCCTTATTAACATTTCTCTTCGCCAGTATTTCCCATATCATTGACCGTGGTACTCTATCGAACACTTTACAAAGGTCTATGAAACACAGATGCACCTCTTTATCATATTCAATATTCTTTTCCATAATCTGCCTTAAGGTGAATATAAGGTCTTGGGTGCTTCTATTGGAGCGAAAGCCACACTGGTCAACTTTCCTTCTCAGTCTTGTTTCTAGGATTCGGCCATAGAGTTTGCCAGGAACGTTTAACAAAGAGATTCCTCTATGGTTGTTGCACTCTCGATTGCTTCCTTTTTTGAAAATTGGGACTATTACTGAGAGTTCCCAGTCTTTGGGGATCTTCCGTCTATTCCATGCTGTTTCCATTATTCCATACAACATCTCTTCACCTTCCTCACCCATATGCCTAAGCATCTCCGGTGTAATACCATCATGACCTGCGGATTTCCCAAGCTTCATCCTACTCAGCGCAACAGTCAATTCATCCCTATCGATGTACTCATCATCCTCTTCCACAGCCTCCTCGTTCTCTATGTTTCTCACTTCCTCTACATATCCTTGAGATGTATTGTCTTTCTCCGTCAATAATTCCTCAAAATATTCCTTCCATCTTGCCATTATTTTCATTTGATCTGTTATAAGCAATCCGTCCTTTGAATTAATATATTTTATTGGACATTCCTTTCCCTTCCTCATATTCTTTAATACTTTATAAAATAATTTCTGGTTCTGTATAAAAATCATGCCTGATAATCGATATGTTTTACCATTGGGACTTTTGCTAATATGCGATTGTAAATAAACAATAGATAAATTCATATTCAATAAAATTCAATTTGAATGACCTGCGGTACAGACTATCGTCTACACATAATAATATAGAACTGCTTACTGTTTTGAAATTAAATTAAATTCTTCTTAAATTGTTTTTTTTTAGTTTTAGTTAATTAATTATGTATTTTTCAATAATAGATATTTAATTTTTAGAGAAACGAAAGGATGTTGTTTAATTTTTTCCCCCCCCTGGAGAAGAAAATATGGGAATTTGAATTTTGTTAATTCATCAAAAAAATTTTAATTTGACTTTATCCATACAAAAAATAGAATTTTTTACATTTATATTTACAAGTTCAATAAATTTAAAATATATAAAGATTTAGTGCAGATACTAGTATTTGTTCGTCTAAATTTTCTATTTTTCCAACTGTTTTTTTGATTGTTTTCAGTGAAAAACTAGGCAAAAACGTATCAACTCAGCATGTAATGTCATTTCGACAGTCAATAATTTCATTTCTTTGTCGTCAATAAATGAAATTCTCTCTCATTAGTGAAAAATTTTCCGCTCATGAAATAATCGTTATTTATGATTGATTTATTTTGTCTCAAAAATAACTCTCGTTGGTATGATTTTTTGATAGTTTGACTAGAAACTTAAAGAATCCAATCCTTAATATCAATCAAAAAAATGTTTTTTTTTTTTTGTTTTTTTTTGAATTTACAATCTACATAAATAAATATAATAAGTGAATATGATGATGTGTGATGATGAATGACGTGATTAGCTGGAGGAGAGAAGCTACCCAGCGGTAACACTCTCACAGGAATTACTTCCTATTATTGCTGGAGGTGATCACGGGGCCAACAGCGGTTTAGTCGACGAGGTGGATTATCTTGTATTGTTGTGGAGGCGAGATTTTGAACAAGAAGATTAGAGTTGAGGGCAAGAGAATCATAGAATTTTTTATATTTAGTTTTGACAACTTCAGATACATATGGGATTTTGAGATCACTCTGGAGGGTGGAATTAGAGACATAGAATGGAGCATCTGTTATCTGACGGAGTATTTTTGACTTAAAAAAAACTGAATTTTCTGGGAATTTAAGCGCTTGGTTGAAACCCTACAGTTCAAGTCCGTAAGTCCACATCGGTTTAAGTATAATAGTTGTATATAAGTCGTTTGTGCTCGAGAGATAGTTTAGATCGTCTTCCTATTAGCCTCAATAGTAACTTATTCCATTTGTTAAGTTCCATTCTTTTTAGTTTCGTATGTGGATTCCATGTTAGTCTTTTGTCGATGTACATCCCAAGGTAGCGAACTAAGTTTACAGGAGAGAGTGGTATTGAGTTGAAGGTTACTGAAGGGCAGGGGGCACGACGCAGAGTAATGGTGATTTGTTGACATTTTTGTGGGTTGAGTTTAATTCGCTATTTTTTGGCCCAAGATTCTATTTTATTTAAATGGTTCTGTAAGAGAGTGGGGGCAGTTATGGGATCAGAGCTGGATGCAAGGATGTCATCAGCATAAGTCCAAAGAATAGTGTAGGTTGGTAGATCTGAAGTGAATACAGTATATAGAAGCGGACCAAGTATAGTACCCTGAGAAACTCCGGCTCCGGCCAGCAGGTAGTCAGAGCTAGCAGATCCGCAACTAAAAAATGATTTCTCAAGACAAAAAAATAAAAATCTAAGACGTGATATGACTTTTTTTTTTGCAAAATATAAATAATTATTAATTTCAATCCCTGATTTGAAGTAAAGTAGCCTGAAAAATAGGCAATAACTTATAATACAAAATAAACTTTTATCTCATTCCTTTAAGGATTACGTAACAATATTATGGGGTTTACTATTAACATTATCTTTTATTTCTGTGTAAAGTTTTTATTGTTTAGGTTAACTCTGACTGAAATTTAGGTGGTACTTGTTTGAGAAAGTTCATTAATGGCGGCGACTCATTTACTAACTTTCCTTGCTTTTAACTAAAGCCATTAGTGATAACAATACGAAATAACAAAACAGTTAGAAAGTTCTCATATTAATGTAAATTATGTTGATAATAAAGTCACATCTTATCTGTTATTTTGTTTGTTCTGCAAAATTTGTTCGTAAAATAAAAAAATAAATAAATAAATAAAAAGAAAGAAGAAAGGAAAATTAATAACGATTAATAATTTCAATTTGATATTTTGGTTAATATTTGTGGGCAAAATTACATTCGAAAACGTAAATATTTAACATTCAGCTCATGGACCAGTTCACCTGGAGTTAAGGTCAGGTTCTAACGAAATATTCTTTTTTTTTCCTTTGTGAGGAATGTTTTTGAAGAATATCTGAGGAGGCGAACAGACGAAGAATTACCAGGTTTTTTTTTTATTTGTTTTTAGATAAGATTTACTTTTTGTAACGTATAAGTTCGTAGCCATTTTGTATGGCTATCAGATATACCAAAAAATTTTTATTTGACAAAGCATTTCTTTTTTTTAATTTTTATCTAATTGTGTGCGTCATCAAGCTCGATCAAGTCCATTTTTGTTAGTTTTTTACTTATTTACGAGAGATTTTTCCAATAGAAGAAGAATCACAACGCCAAATATGGAATGAATAGATAATTTATTAGTGCTCGATTTATAGAAATTGAACCAGGTCTGCAAGCACCAAAAACAAGAACAATAATACTGAGCTACGCTGAGACCTTATGTATGCTCATGATTCACTGAACTTTCTCTAGGCTAAGCTCTTCGCATAGTTCTAGTTTCATCAACAGTTTTGTACATAATCTCCCCATAACCGAAGCAATCTGTCATAAAATGCATGGATATTTCTTCCACTATCTCACAAAATTTACAAAAATAGTGTAGTCTTTATTATTTAGAGCTTAAACCATAGTGCCCCCCAGAAAGAATTAAAGAAAAGACTATGATTAACGCCAGAAACAATATAATCCTGTTCAGACTTAAGATGCTGATAGATTGTCATTAAAAACCAGCGACCTCAAACTATAGATTAATGCTGTAAAGCGGTTCATCCTTGGAAACTTAACATATATGCCCAAGGACATGCAAATAACAGACTTGGAGCGCCAGCAAATGAGATAGAGAGGCGTCTAATTTCGCCGACCTCCTCATCCCCTAGATTCTCTTAAGACCTAGATATTCAGACAAGAACAACGTCTTTGAAGAACATTTCCAGTCTTCTAGACCACATTAATTTTTATTGCAATTCACTTCTCTTATTTCCCCCTAGCAAAAAAAAAAAAACCCTATGGCGCAACTGCCCATGAAGGGCCAAGGCTTGCCAGACGGCGGTTATACGATGGATACCGGCCCACTGCATAATTTGCGGGACCGAGCAAGCTGATCGTTTGGCTAAGGAGGGATCGTAAAAAGAACAGCCTGATCTACCCGTTCCACTAAGAAAGTTAAAGGCTCTAGTATCGTCGTCATTAAGGGATATATGGCACAATAAGTACACGGAAAAGGGAGCTGGACGAAAGTGGGAAAAATTGGTGGAAGCGAGCGGCAGGATTCCCACCACTCTTCCACGTTCGGTTGCTGTTGCCTGCTTCTATGTACTGCAGATGCTGACGAGCAACGATCTGCTACAGAAGCACCTCCACCGTATAGGGATTGTTGACACCCCCCATTGCCCTTTGTGCGGCGGGGAAGACATGACAGAGGAGCATTTAGCTCTCAGCCCCGAACTAAAAGATGTTACATCTTCTGTACAATCCACTTTCTTGTATGATGTACATTTATACTAGGCTGCCAGAAGAAGAATGGCCGAAAGGCCAAACTAATGGCGTTGTAAAAAAAAACAGATCTGAAGTGAATACAGTATTTAGAAGCGGACCAAGTATAGTACCCTGAGGAACTCTGGCGCCGGCCAGCGAGTAGTCAGAGGTAGCAAATCCGCAACTAAAAATGATTTCTAAAGACAAAAAAATAAAAATCTCAGACGTGATATGACTTTTTGTTTGCAAAATATAAATAATTATTGATTTCAATCCCTGATTTGAAGTAAAGTAGCCACTCCCGCAAACAACAAAAAAAAAAAAACGCCGCTTTATATGGTAAAATAAGAAAAATGAAGTTCGATCTTAGAAAATAAAACTATTGCAATTTTGCCAACGTTTCGGACAAATGTATTGTCTTTTCCAACGCACACAAAAACAAGTTATTGATTTTGAGAAATTAAAAAAACTGACCAATTAAGCTGAGCAATTTAGTAACATACAAAAAAAAAACCCTATGGCGCATCTGTGCAAGAAGGGCCAGACGGCGATTTAATTGGGAGGGGGGGACGTATGTTAAGCACGCTGCAGTTCCCAAGCCGTTTAGTTCCAGCCTTTGCTACTTAGGGCGCTATTAACTGTAGCTTCCCACCTTTCATCAGGATGTTGGGTCAACGCCGACTTTGCCCTCACGGGAATCGTACCCTGAGTGAGTTCACTAGCCAGCGCGTGAGTACATTTCCCCCTAGCAAAAGGAAGTATTGCGAATTTGTCAAATTTTTCGAAATTGTGATTTCACCAAAAATACACGTTTCGAGTTCCCCGGAGTACAAAAAATCAAAGAGAATATTTTGCGAATATAGTCTCTATATGTATGTGTGAACAAAATATCTCAAAAACGAAAAATTGTAGGAAGTAAGTTTGTATATATTAGTTATTTCGTTTAGCTACCACCATCTTTTATGTCATAGAGGTTTCTGTCAAAATCCATCATCTAGAAATGCGATCTATTTAATGTTTTTCTCAAAAAAACAGCTGGATCATTATCTTTAAATTTTGTTTTCTATCTACACATTATATGTGCCTATCAGTTTTATTTGAAACATTTTCTTGGGTAAATTGATTTTTGAGGTTTGTGGGGGCAAGATTAAGCAGCAGCAAGATTAAGCTTTACCTTCTGAAGCAGGGTTTCCAACCCATTATCCAACCATGACCCCTTTATATTTGTTTCCCTGTAACCCATTGTCCTAAAGCCGGGCCGTTATTGGATACCATTCAAGATAAAAAATACCCTGAAGAAGCTCATTGCAATATGGGCGAAACGTCGGTTTATTACGAAAAACCGGAAACTTAAGTGTTTTTTTTTTTTTTTATGAGAATGACCGCGGAAGCCTAAAAGATCATAAACAAGTTATTTTAAAATCTGGTTCAACAATAATAGATGTGTAGGATAACCTCTAGTTCTTTCTGTCGATAATATTTACGCGATTCCATGGGTGGATGAGTAAATAATTCATCTGATTGAAACTGGGTACGATTCTGGTATTCTCACAGAGCGTGGATTGTTAAGAGTTTATTTATGCGGCATCAGAATTCTGCAAAAAATCCTTGATAAGCTTTTATGGCAGACATATTGATGGATGCTTTTTTTTCGAAATCCCTGTATTATTATATTCTTGTTTTTCTGTCAATTGTACACTGCAAATATTCTCTGTAACCGTTTCCTCTTATTACCCTATTTTCACCTGTGATACCGTCATTAATATTTTTAACTCACTGCGAGTCATATGGCCCTCGGTTGAGGACCGCTACTCTCAATACCCCTTCAGTATAATGTACAATTCTACCAAGTATATAATATTGAAACATTGCTATAATTCCAGTTTTAGGAAAATAGGTGCAGTAGGATCAGAAGAAGGGGAACCAAAGCAGAGAGAGAGAGAAAGAGTGTGTCTCACTCTCTAGTTTAAGCCAGACTAGAGTGGGAGAAAATGTTTAAATATAGCTGTGTTAGCCATAGGAAGGAGTCTACCTACAGTCTTGCAGCAGAGTACATACAGCAGTTACAACGCGTCATCAACTTTTCTCTTTACCTCTCACTACCATTTTGTATATTTTAATGTAAAGTCTAGGCAGTTTGAATTAATTTTCTATTATACTGTTCAGCTTTATTTCTAGTTTATTTATCTATATAACCCAATTTCTCTCCTTCTGAAACCCATTGTAAATAGGTTAATCGGAGTCGTAATTCATACAGAATAGATTTTTTGAATTTATTACAATTTTCTCAAAAATGACTACAACGTATTTATTTAAAATTTAATATTACAAACCTAAACGTACACGCTCAACAGTTTAATTCAACGACTCATCGCTCCCGGAGTAAACTGTTACACGCTATTTTGGACCCCAGTTAGACCTTCGATTAACTTGGAACGCCCATACCAGACTTAAAAGACAGGCTTTAAATCAGAAATTTCGACAGTTATGACGATTGCTAGACGGAAAACTAAACAACAACCTCTACAACATGATACATACTAATTTATAAAACTTATAATTCGAGTCGGTTGTATGGTTGCGAAGTTCGGGGTTCTACCAAACCTTCCAATCTAAACTTTTACGACACATTACACTGATGCACCCTACTATGTCTTAAACTCTTCACGAAACACTATTACAACATCTTAACAATTCTGCAACTTCTCTCAACTTCTCATCTCTACAACTTAAACTTGCCACAGAATACAACTAGGAGATTGAAAAAGGAAGTGGCCTAGGGAGGATAACCTTCGCAATTAAACGCTCTAACAATGCCAGGAGTGTCATCGTTGGATGGCTTCTCCACTCAATATCCTCAAGCCAACAGTATCAGCTGTTACAATATACCAATTATTGTTATAACAGATTTTGCTTATACAAATCACAAACTGCACAGATATAAGCCTATCTATCACTTTTATTTGAAGCATTTGATCCGGAAAAAGTGTTTTTAAGAAAGGTTGTGAGAAATCTGTGTCATTTCATTAAAATGTTACAATTTGAATTGTGCAATGTTTTAGCGCTATCTTTTGCGATGTAAAGTCATTGATTTTTATTGCCATCTATGTTATCTAATAATATCCACACGATCCTTGTACTTTATGTTTCGTCAACGGAATACTACTTTCCAAGTTTAAATAAAATTTGTTCATTTCGTAAATATACATATATTAACTGCAGCAAGTGAAAGTCGTATATGTATTCATACCAGATTTCTTTCCCCCTTCCCCTTGAAACAATTTCAAACACTTGAGAGATGTGCTGTAAAAGCGGCTAATAGTTAATTCTATTTTATAGGAGCGTTCCTCCTATGTATATGACACGTATTCTGACGGTTTTATTGCAAATCGTCTGCATAGGCGGTGAACTTGAAGCCTTAAGGCCGCATGCGGTCTTCTTCGCTCGCGTCCTTAGCATATTATATCTTTATATAGTAAATATGGTTAATTTTGTTAGAATTGTAATATTTTGTATGATACGCTCATGCTATAATCAGCCTTCTTTCAAGCACTGTATATGCAAAGTTTCAGGCCAGCTACTAAAGATCTCAAAGAAAGAATCCTGCTAAAATTTGGAAAAATACAGATGAATTCCTCCTAACATTTAGGCCAGCAAATACTTTGATTGGCCATCTTATTCTGGAAATATATATTTCTAATCAATTAACTTTTTCTTACTTTATGCAAATTAAGACTAATATGGGCTTAGATAATTGATACTCAATTTACAAGATACACTCAAATTAATGTGTTACTAAGTTTTTTATCCAATATTAAATTTTTAAATCTCATTAAACTTAAATAATTTTATTTTTAAACATTACAAAGAAAAGATATCTAACTGTAATATATATTTTTAAGACAATTGTATTGAAATAAAAATGGTTCACATATTGTTTGCCTTTGTGGGGGGAGAGGGGGTAACTGCGTAGGTTATGGCTGTTGATCATTTATAAAATTATAAGGGTAGAAAGGTTCTCCCACACCACTAGAAGGGTAGAGCCATCTCTATGCTCTCGTGAAGCATCCACACAAGTTAAGTTCAGTTGATGTCTACAGCCTAATCAAGTTTTTAAATATATAAAATAACTATATACCGCAATTCATTTTTCCACCTAACTATATTTACTTTATTATTTATTATTCTTATTATCTGAACAGAAAACTACCATTTCACGTAAAATTATATCAATTCTCCATATTTTTCAAACATTTTATATAAATAATGATTAAAATTACATTTCTTTTTATTGATGATATTTCTTCTGTATTGTATATGATAAAGTCAAAAATAAAGGAAAATAAAGTGTGTAATGGTAAACCTACCCTCTTATGTGGTATTTTATCCGTTGTAGCGTGCATATTTATATTGTTCCTGGCCAGTTTCGGATTTTCATCCATCATCAGAACAAATTCACCAAGTTCGTGTAGAGGTTTCACTTCAACTTAATGTTTTTGTTAACAACTCACACTTGTTGGTTGTGGGAAGGTTATAAGGTTATGTTAATATTATAAAGTTATGATCAACATAACCTTATAACCTCCCCCACATATATACAACCAACAAATGTGAGTGTAACAGTAACATTAAGTTGAAGTGAATGAACTCTTTACATGAACTTGGTGAATTTACTCTGAAGATGGATGAAAATCCGAAACCAATAGGGAACAATATAAATATGCATGCTACAACGGATAAAATACCAGATATTATCCAGCATGGCGGACTCATTCACAATTACAACTACCCTCTCATTGTTACTAAACAGTCAACGAAATGTGTGAATCATCAAAGTATTGGCCAACATTTCTTCGCCATCTTGATTGATCTCACACACACACACACACTCTCTGTAGAGGAATATAATATAATCGAAAACGATCAGAATTTAAACTCGCTATTTTGTTTGAATAAATCCATTTCAAATGAAGAAAACCTCTTTCTTCCATTTATTCCAGTGGAAGGATTTCTGCATTTTTTTTTTTTTTATTGCAAATATCAGGAATATTTTCCTGTGTTTCTTCAGCCTTTATTCTGATTGGGCTAATATTAGCAAGGATTTTGCATCGTATAAAATTGTTCTATATCCACGAATGATTTGCAGTCGCATTAATCTTTGTACAGATCTCAATTTTTTTTTATTTTTAGATTTCTTGTAATTTTTAAAGCCTCTTAACAAATTTCAGTGTCATATGTCGTAGAAAGTAGTATTGCTCCTTTGTGAAATGATCAAAATGATTTCAGGATCTAAGTTTCATTTCAGCTGGAAATTCCTTGTGATATAACTATGATATTCTTCTTCTCTTCTTAATCTGCATCTCGTGTACCACTAATTGCAGTGTTAGAGGCCGTTTTATAGAACTTTCTCCAGTTTGCCCTATCTTGTACCAGTTGCTTTCGTTTCGCCCAGTCGAGCTTCCTCGTATCAAAAGAGTCCTTAATTGCCGGCTCCCAAGTTTTCCTAGGCCGACCCCTAGGCCGTCTGCCTTCTCCCTTGGTTCCAAAAGTGATCCTTGCCAACCTGATGTCGTGCATCCTGTTGATGTGGCCATACTATCTCAGTTGGTGCTGCTCTATTATTTCAGCTGCTGGTTTCACGCCTAAATTAGACCTGATAGTCGTATTTCTAATTCTGTCTCTCCTGGACTTCCTCTCTGTTCTCCTCAGATATCTCATTTCCATGGCCTGGATCTGAGAGGCATGCTTCTTTGTCAGGGTTCATGATTCACATGAGTACGACAGAATTGGAAGAAAGGTGCTTTTGTAGACGGCTTTCTTTGTGCTTTTTGACACTTCTTTTTTGTTGAGGAAACCCCTTCTGAGGCTATGAAACAGTCTTCCGGCTGCTCCAATCCTTTCCTTTATTTCCTCGTCTATGTATCCATGTTCTTGGATATGAGCTCCCAAGTACTTAAAGCAGCTTACTTGCTCCAGGGTTTCCCCGTCTAATCTTATTACTCTGTTCCCAGCGACGGCTCCATCTCTCCTTCCTATTCTCATTACGTTGGTCTTGTCTTTGTTAACCTCCATATTTATTCCTCGTAACTCCTCCTGGAGGACCCGAAGGTTATGCTGGAGGTTCGTGTCGTTGTTACCAAAAATTACCAAATCGTCCGCGAATGCAAGGACACTATATTGTACTGGGATCATATTTCTGTACCCTAATGTAAACGATCTCATTCCTGCCTTCGCCCTCCTCAGAACACCGTCTATAACAATTGTGAAGAGTAGCGGACTTAGGCTACAGCCCTGCCGGGATGCCCTGGGTGGTGGTAAACTCTCTTGACAAACGGTTAGTAGTTCTTACCACATTCCTCGTGCGGTGGTAAAGACTTAGAATGGCCTTCTACTATAATATAATAATACATTAATAATTGCTTTTTATAAATAAACTAATTCAAACCAAAATAAGAGATAAAAATATTTAATAAAACAGAATACTAAGCAATGTTATATAAAAATACTTTATAATATTCAATAAAAACGAAATAGTAATTTTGGTACCTACATAATTATGATTTTTTTTTTTTTTTTTTTTAATTAAAGGCTCGTCAATATCTATGGTGATTGGCGCCCGGAGCCATCTCAGTGCACTGCCGGCCTCCGGGCAGTGTTCTCTCGTTACAGACAACACTGTCCATCATCGGACGTGAGCTGTAGAGCCCTAGGAATTAAAAATCTAAGGCACCATAGCTGGACTCAACACTGGGACCCCGCATGGGGTCCAGTACGCTAAGTATTCAACTATATCCTTCCTTTATTCGTGTTTTGTGATCTTTTCCGTTGGGTCTGCAATGCCGGATAATATCTGAAATATACTTTTACTCGTACATTGGATTCCTTTCTTCTACGAGGAATATTAAATTGAAAGAAATCGACTTGTTCCTAAAAAAATATAAAAAAAAAAACATTAGAAAAATCTGGTGAGAAACATCCCCCCCCCCCTTTCTCTTATTTCTATTTTTTTTTTTTGGCGCCAAGCTCGACTGCCAAGGTCATTAGCCCCACTTATTTCTATTATTATTACAATTACAAAATTGACAAATTTTCTTTGACCTGAATTACAATGATTATAAATATAGAGTTGGTGGATAGTAGAAGAACCTATCTAAGGGGAGAGATTAGCTAAGTGGTTAGCGCGTCGGACTCCCACGCGGTGGTTCCGGGTTCGAATCCAGTGATTACCCTTAGATTTTTTTCTTCCTAGGAGCCTTTACAGCTCATTGTTCGGTGCTCGGACAGTGTTGTCTGTTGCGAGAGGACACTGTCCGGAGGTGTTGACACGCCTTAAGCCTATCCAAAACAGGTTGTACGTGTCTGAAGTAATTACGAAGTAGCCCAGAATTTAGCGCCAATAATATTAAATAAACTCCTATTCAGTTGTTTTAAACAAAAAGTGATACGTTTATATCTATGCAGGTTTTTTTTATGTGAGCATAAGTTTTATCTGTAGAAAATACCTGGTGAGTAACACTCAGTCCCCCTTCCCTGTTACCGTACCTGTTATCGAGAAAAATTAAAAAAAAAAAAAAAGATCAACTAATCATGCAAATTCACACATGATTAAACAATATTATTTTTTTTTCCAATTTGGAATTCTGGTAATATTTTTATTGTACTTTAAGCTTGTATAGGTGAACCAGAGAACCGTATATTGCACTGAAATGGTATTATAAAGGAAAGATTAAGTTGTTGCTTTCTCAGAAACCCCCCAAAAGATACTTTTTTTTTTTATTTATAAATCTTACAATTAACAAAAAAAAACACAAAAGTGACTAGGTATAAATGGAAAATAAAATGTCACCATGAAAGGATAAATTAAAAATTAGACAAAGTTGAAAAAAAAAAAACAGAAACAGTAAAATAATAATAATAAAAGTTATTTTAGGGTCATTAATTGTTACATTTTACCAAATAAAACGCTAACAGAACAAAAAGTTTTCATTATTATAA
This sequence comes from Triatoma infestans, assembly GCA_011037195.1. Classification (NCBI taxonomy): domain Eukaryota; kingdom Metazoa; phylum Arthropoda; class Insecta; order Hemiptera; family Reduviidae; genus Triatoma; species Triatoma infestans. The sequence goes on from JAAEAF010003037.1 coordinate 69,640, forward strand.
TAAATCAAACATAAAATTTATTATATATGATATTAAAATCTATAAATCGTACTATGATATCGTATCATAATAAAATATATAAGTAGCTCATATTTTATCCATTGTTTTTTTTTTATAACTTTAATTAAAGTCAGTTATTGAATTTTAAATCATTCCTAAATTTTAGATGATTTACAAAAATTACGTAATAACGCCCAAAAATATATTAGCATTAGGAAATACATAAAGCATATTTTGAATTGTTATTATTTTTTTTTTAAAGGGTTGCAAGTAATAATATTTATATAACAATAAAATAGGAATTTTGAGTTGATCTTTATGACTAAAACAACAGAAGGGAGGCAGAGCAGTAAAGACTAGATATACGATTGGTCCAGAGACCAAGATGGCGTCACTTACTATCGATCTGACCTTCTTTGACCCCGTACCTAAAGTACGCACAGACTTCTTGTCATTAAATTACTCTTTTACTATAAAATATATAAACGAACCCCCTTATTTATTTAATAATTATAATTAAAAAAACATTTTAATCTTTAGTAATTGAGATTTTTTGTTTTGTTTTCTCTAATCAGATTTTTTTAGATTTAATTATTAAAGGAGGGGAGGAGGGGGAAACTGAGTTGAATATTCTTTTAGGGTACTTTTTGTCTGACATTTTTAATTAATTATTACTTATATTTTGCTTATTGGAATTTATGTTTTTTTTTTTTGTTTTTTTTTAATTTCAAATCCTTTATATTTAATTAATTAATTTAATATTACAAAACAAAAAAAATCAAATTGAATTCTGATAATTTTTTTAAGGATTAAAATATCAGATATCTTAATAAGTGTGTAGATAAACTGTCTGTCAGTCTATAATTAAGTTTTGTTCATATTTTATATAAAAGGATAATAAGATTTTTAATTATATCTGAGCGAAAGATTCAAGATTACTTACTAAAACTCCCTGCCACCGATCTGAAAATTGTTTTAAAGATACAGTAATATAGCAATGGTAAACAGATTTATCTTTCCTGCCCTTAAATGGAGCAGGACTTAATTCACTATAATCTGTTGAAGGACGCCCCATCTGTGGTGGATCTTATCTTCAATAAGACTGAAATATGAGATTCGTCGTTGTGCGATTTTTTGTAATGAGCATGAAGATTTTAAAGATATTATAATGTTATGCCCAAAGTATGGAAAAGGATGCATTGTTCTTAATTTCCTTTTTTTAATTTAAGGCGCCCGTTCAACATCTATGGTCATCGGCGCCCGGTGCCTTATCAAGCAAGGCCGGCCTCAGGGACAGCGTTCCCTCGTTACAGACAACAATGTCATCACCGATACAGTGAACTGTAAAGACTCCGTAGGAAGAAACAATCTCGGGGTAGCACAGCTGGACTGGAACCCGGTCCGGCCGCGTGGGAGTCCAGTACTCTAACCACTTAGCTATATTCCCTTACATTGTTTTCATGAAAGTTACAATAAGTAGTTTTTTATTTTATAAATTGTTTAATTTATAGGTATGGTTGATAAATGTATTTATATATATATATATATATATTTTAACTTAACATGTATGATTGATTAATTATAAAAAACACAAATTTAATGACGTGAAGGCTATCATGTTATTTATTTATGGTTTTGTAGGTGGTTTTCTACAAAAAATGTAAAACTTTTACATATCTGGTGCAGAGCTCAATTGCTAAAATAAAATAGCAGCAGAAATACAAAAACGGATTATGGCAGGCAACCGAGCTTACTTCGCTAATTTGAAACTTTTCCGGTCATCGCTATTGTCACAAGCTACAAAGGTACAATTATATAAGACATTGGTTAGACCAATAATGGCATACTCAGCGGAAACATGGACCCTATGTACCTCTACAATGAATACATTACGAATCTTCGAAAGAAAAATTCTTAGGAAGATATATGGACCTGTAATGGAGAATTCGAAAAAATAGCGAACTGTACGAACTATTCGGATCTTGCGACATAGTCCAGTTTATAAAAGCGAGGAGGATAGAATGGCTAGGCCATGTATTAAGAATGGAGAACGGCAGAACTCCAAAAATGGTTCTACACGGAGTAATGTATGGTACCAGGAGAAGGGGACGACCTAGGAGACGGTGGATCCAGGTTGTGGAAAAGGACTTTGCAGTGCTTGATGTCCAAAATTGGAGAACGAGGGCGCTGTGCAGGGAGGACTGGCGTAATATTGTCAGGGAAGCCAAGGCCCACCCCGGGCTGTAGAGCTACGCAGTCAGTAAGTAAGTAAGTAAGGTGTTTTCTACATTAACCAGTTTATATGATTTTTGAGGGTTGAGAAAACCAACATTTTGACATTAATATCTCCAGGTGGCTTCTAATTGCCTCAAGTGCCAATATATTGGTGGAAAAAAACCAGCCCTGTCTTTTCAAATTTAACATGGTATCTTTTTGATCTTAATTAAAGCTGCTGCACTCTCTTCTCCTTGTCTCTTCTTCATTCTTCCAGAGATATCTTGAGCGTTGCGGCTCTTGTTCTTAATCTTTTGGCCATTTAAATATTCTAAACAATTTTATGATTAATGCCTGTACGCTTCACCTACATGTTATATCGTTTTGGTGTATAAAATGTATATATGAAGTGTACTCTGAACTGAAGTATACATAAAGATAATTCCTAATCCGATCTATATTTTTATTTTCTTCCCTTTGATAAAATTATACATGCAAAGAAGCGCTTCCTCCCTTATTATAACCACTATGCTTTTGGCGCTAGGAAATCGTACATGCTTGGACAGGTCGGTTTCTCGTTTTTTTGTACTATATTTGTTACAACTCAAGAGTGTATGATTGATATGCCCGCAAGGGGTATTTGTTACTTGGGGATTACAATTAAGTTCTCAGTACTCCATGCACTTTGTCAGAACAGTATACAAACCAGGGTCTCCGTCCCTAATTACTTGGCGTAAAAGGAAAGGATTAGCGAAAAGGGCGAAGGAAAGGATTAGCTCAGCGGTAGCACGCTGGACTAGTAACGCGGAGGACGCTGATTCGAATCAGCATGCTGCCCTTAGATTTTCTCTTCCTGGAAGCCTCTACAGCTCACTGTCCGGTGATGAGCAGTGTTGTCTGTAGCTAGAGAACGCTGCTCGGAGGCAGTAGCAGTGCACTGAGAAGGCTTCCGGGGGAGGGGCACAGTTGAACTTTCAGGTCGCAGTGCCATAATCCCCTATCATAACAATCTAATCTAGTATGCAAATATATAAAAAAAATGTTGTACGTGTTTTAGACACAATTTCTAACAGAATCCGAGCTCTCCAATCCAAGATCCTATACGTTGCATCATCTACGCGCCTTATTACGTTTCCAATTAAACTAAATATCGAAATCCAAGCATCTCAAATTTCACTGTAAACATTCTAATCGTCTTGTTCACATTCTTTCTTTAACTTCACTTCCAGAATACCTATAAGACGATTGAAATGTGTAGAATTACACTGAAAAGGCTCTGGGGGTGCACAATAGATCTTTCAGGTCGCAGTGCCATCCTATCCGCTATCGCAATACATTTGGGACTATTTATGGTGTTTATTCCATAAAGATGCGGCTTGGTGAGGTTATGGTTGAATCTCAATCGCATTTTCTTGGTATAAAAGAGCCATTAGCTAATATGCCATAAAAAAAGATTAAACTAAATATTAAAATACTTTATGGAACGGTAATTTCCGAAATTTCTATTAATTAAGTACCTATAAATTATAAAATCTGGTATTTTATCCATCGTAGCATGGATATTGATTTTTGTTCCTGACCAATTTCGGATTTTCATCCATAGTCAGAGCAAATTCACCAAATTCTTGTAGAGAGTATACTTCAACGTAATGTTTCTGTTACACTAACATATTTCTAAGATTTTTTAAGATGACCTAAGACAACCAATAACCTGAGTGTAACAGAAACATTTTACGAGTTACGTAGAAGTGAACTGTCTATACAAACTTAGTGAATTTGCTCTGACGATGGATGAAAATCTGAAACCGGTCAGGAACAAAATCAGTATGTATGCAAAGATGGATAAAATAACAGATGTTATCCAGTATTGTGGACCCACACAAATTTTCAATATATAGTATAAAAGTTCGGGTTCATTTAAACATTATCTAGCCTCTGGCCTTGTAGCGAAAAGTTATGGCTAATTATAAAAATAAATAAACAATTAGAAAAAAAAATTTTAATTATATCTTAGATGGAATCAATTTATAGAGATCGTTCTTTAAAAAAATCGATTACACGCAATTATGATGTCTAAAATGCTTTATGATTCGTGGATAGATTAAAACTACCGGACAGTTTTGCATGCTTTTGGTTTTGTTTTCAAAGACTTGAAGGATTTCTTAGATAGTAATGCGGTTCTGCGGAATATGTCACTGAGAAGCAGGACGCCGCGGGCGTGTACTGGTTGAGCCTCGCACAAAGCCTCCGTGATCATTAATAGTAACTTTTCACCACTAAAATTTAAAATATATATAAAAAAAAAATAATAAAATATATATATAAAAGAAGAGGTTTCGATTTCCAATTCACTCCATTCTTAAAGAAATTCTGATTGAAAATATTTTTTATTTAAATATGAGAAGATTGCTCTTACTATTCCTTATTGCTGTAAAAAAAGAGAAAGGATTAGCTCAGTGGAAGCATGCTTGATTAGCAACAACGTGGAGATCCTGGATTCGAATCTACCATGCTGTTCTTATATTTTCTTTTCGTAGGACACTCTACAGCTCACTGTCCCGGTGATGGGCAGTGTTGTCTCCAGCTAGAGAACACTGGCCGCAGCTCGGCAGTGCACTGAGAACTCTCGAGGAGGCACAATCAATCTTTCCAAGTCTCTACCTGTACTAAATGGTACATTTCAAACTTTACGTTTAATCATTTAAAGTAAATAAAGTCATTTTTATAAATATTAATAAATTAATCGAGATTAAACAAGATTTTCTTATTACTTTCTCTTACTCAGCAATTTTTGAATTTGAATTCTCCTCGGTAATATATATTTTGAAACAATCCTAAATATGAAAACGTTTTTAAAAATTTGGACTGTCTATATGGGAATAAAATAACTGAAAAAAAAAAAATGAAAAGTCGCAAGAAGCTACAATTTGATAGTCCGTTTATTATAACGACCGAAAATTTCGGTCAAAATCCACAAAAACGGAAATGCGATTTCACTCAAAATGGCTCCAAGCTTTCCTTTTATAAACTTCGTAAACTATCTAACCATATACTTAAATAACTTTTTAGGTTTTATTGCAAAACATTTTTGGTGGGTTTTGGTGGAGCAGCAACGTAAATCCGAAATTTCCAAATTTGAAACAAACGGGTTAAATGGAAGTGCGTATTTGAAGAATAGGGTTTTGAGTTTGTTGAATCTTCTTGGAAACGGTTTTTAACGATTTATTTTAATTTAGAATAATGCTTAATGCGCAGAACTGCATTGTAATCATATTTAAGAACTACCTGCCATGCGTGCTTCTAACTTATCACTATCAACTTATCTATATATGAACCGTGTTTTTAGAATAAGTACTAAAAAAACTTTGAATGAAATACCCTATTTAACTGAAATTTATCAATTTTATGACTGTAAAAAAGTATAGTAAGAAAAGGTCGTGTAAGCGTAACATTCCAGATTTTATTTCATAGGACTGAGTATAGTGCTGGAATTTAACTTGCACAAAGGCGTCTCTTATCAACTGCGCTGTCCTGCAGAAATTTATGCTTCCACTATATTTAGTGGGAGTCTATTGTTCTTAGCAAAGTTGCTACCTCGACAAAATTGCTCGCCGTATAGTATTTTCTCTTGAAAATAATAATTTTAATGCAAATCAGTTTATCTAATAAATATAGATATTTTTTTTTTTTTATAACTTCTTCAATCTTCAGGATTCAATTCAATTCAGGATTCGGTCATCAAATCAATGTTTCAATGATTTGTTGAATATGTGAATGGATCCTCAATGCTGGATATTCTATTCGGCATTATATTTTTCTTGTTTTTGATTGGTTTTGGATTTTCATCCATTGTCAGAGTAAGGCTATCCAATTCGTGTAGGAAAATTCATTTCAACCAAATGGTTCTGTTGCTAGTTAATTAATGCGAGAGATTATGAGGTTTTAATAGTTTGTATGTATGTCTTTAATTACAAAATATTCGCTTTATTTTTTATTTATTTAAAAACACGTTTTTGCTTTGCTAAAATTATTTATTTTAATATCTCTACCCACAAAATTTATTATGAACTTTCTTACATACCAATTTACCTAACATATTTTCGTATATTAATCTTGCATGTATTTCAGAATTTTGTTTTATTACACGCTTTTAAGTTTATATATTCATTTTCTTCCTATATTTCAAATCCTGTTTGTATAATTTACTCCTGAAATACCCCCTTCCTTCATTATTAAAAATAACTTGACAAAACACAGAACATACTTACACCATTTTAAAATTTTAATTTTATGTATTCTACAAAACATAATATTTATTATACACTACTATCTAATTTCTAAACATAATTTATAATCATTCCATTTTGTTATTAAATACATACACACATACTATTATTATTACCTTATAACCTTTCGTTTACAATCAACAAATGTGGTACGTGACAGAAACATTAGTTAAAGTCAACTTTTTTTATACGAATTGATAGCCTTACTCTGACTATGGATGGAAATCCAAAACTGGACAGGAACGGAGAAAAAATGAGCATGCTAACATGGATAAAATTTCGAATGCTCCGATCATTCCATTAAAATACTGTTATACATGCTAAATACACATGGATCTAATCATATAGTTGGCTGAATTTATAGGGAAATTTTAATTTTAAGAGAGTACTTAGAGGAGCTTCAAAGTTATTTTCTCTCTGTAATGGATTTTTTAAAATTTTTTTATAATACGCTGTACCTCAATGTCTATTGAAGGCCAAGGAGTGGGATTAGCTCAGTGGTATTTATTTTGCACTGAGCAGCGAATGTTAAAGATTCGAGTCCAGGAAGCTCTTTGCTCAGATCTTTTTTACTTTACATGCCTTTCCAGCTCACTGTTCGGGATGGCATATGTTTATCCTACTTGGCATCCACACATAATGCCTTGCCCAGCAATGTAAGTGAAGCCCCTTTAGGTAATGGTTAGAAATCTCCACACATCCCTTCCTATATCAATCAAACCAATCAAGTCGAGGAGGAGTATGGAATAGTTTGTGCCATCCCTTATCTACTCGAGTTTGTACATTTAGCCAAAACCAAAAGCATTTTTATATTTATTTATTGCGTTATATCCATATTTTCAGTAAAATAACTAATTAGTTATATAACTTATTCTAAAGAAGGTTATTTTAATGAACAAAGTAATTGGGCGTGCATAAAAAGGATCAAATGTTCCTGCACACCCTATAAAGTATTAATCCTAAAATTAACTATCTAAACCATGGGGTTGAAATACTTTTATAAATTTTCTTTCAACCGCAAAATTCAACCAAACCATAAACCTAATCCAACCATTCATACTAACATTCTCACCAATAAATACACTCACGCTAATAAATACATTCACGCTAATCAATTCCATCACGGTAGTATTCACTAATCAATACATTCTACAAGTAGTGTTGCCAAACTTGTTTTCCATATCAAGCCATATCCTATGGTCTACGAATTCTTCAAACTAAAGTTATACTAATTACAACTTTTACCAACTTACTAATCCCATATTTTTCATGATATTTGATAAAGTTCTGTCGATTTGGAATAATTTAACGATTAAAAAACACATATATTTTGCTAGTGTTGCTAATCTTAGAACTTTCTCAGAAATGAATTTTATTAAATATATTCTGAATACTTAGTAATTAAAAAAAACTAATTATAAAATTCCCCCCCTCCAAACAAAAATAGTTTTTTTTCTGAATCTAATTTTTAATTCTTGTTTGAAATAAAGTCATCACAAATTCATACCATCATAACATTTGCAAAATATTTCCACAAACTAGTTTAAAAAAAAAAAAAAATACATTCTTGCAGAAGACATTTAACTACTAAAGGGAAAAATAAAAGCTTTTAAATGAATTTTTATTGTAATTTAGTTTTATCTAAAAACTTCCTCACTTGGAGCTTTCGCTAATACATTAGAAAGCGGTTTTCTAATCAACCAATTTGTATTGTAAACTATTCATTTAACAATCATTTATTTTTTCTATTTATATAAATTAATTTTTGAAGGTTTGCATTGCGTTGTAAATTTACTGGACATTATATAACTTTAGTTAATACAATACAATTTCTTTTTTGCATCCTATATAAAGATATATAGATCATGCAAGTTGATGGCTATATTCACAATTGTAGCAGTAATCACCACTCCAATTGAAGCTATGATTTAAGAAGCCAGCCATTACTGGAACTTTGTTGGAATTAAGGGTTAATTGGGTGATATCGTGGCCATCAAGGCTTTAAACGGCGTCGTGGATTGTCTGGGAGGGGGAATGAGGAAGAGAGAGTTTGAGCTACAGGATTAGGATTAGGACCGGATAGATTAGTGTGGAATGAAAATAAAAACGTGAACGGATTAGTTTGGATTGATTTGATTTGAGTGTTTGATTGGTTGGACACATAGAAGGGATCATTTGCAATTTGTCTAAAAACTTAGGATTAAAAGGATTGTATTTTCTTGATATTAGATGGCGTGGCTGATCCCTACAGTTCAGCTCCGTAGGACCAGATCGCTCGTAAGAGTGTTTTTGTAAATTGTCAGTTTTGTATGTGTATTCACAGTAGAGGTCGATCTTAGCAGACTATTACTTGTTTTTTCAATCAGTTATATGGATTCCAAGTAAGTCTGCTATTAAGGTAAAATCCCAAATAGCGTATTTGGTTAGATGTCGGAATGTTCTGGTTGATTATCTGTAAAGCCGGGTAGGTTTATCGTCTCAGTGTAAATGTAATCTGTACGCACTTATTCATAACAATACAATTTAAAAACATAATCTAACGGCCATTGTCGATTCATTTTCCTAAGTTTTCTTTAAGAAAAGATTTCACTGCCAAAAAAAGGATTAAGTAGAAGTTAAGTAGAACTTAATTTCATTTTCAAAACCATCAAATTCAAACGACTATGTTGGATTCTTATGTTCAATTTTAAGAAATAGATGATGAATAATATTATTCAGTTGAATTAATCTATTGAATTTTAGGTGACAGTATAAAACTTTGCAATTTTGTTACATTTTATTTTGCCCCGAGACGTTATAACCTGAGGTGGTTAAAATAATTACTTAATCTAGAAAATTATTACAAACAATGGAAGAAAGAATAACAATATTTGTGTTATATTATGTAATTTTTGAAAAGATTGCTCAAGTAGGCCTGGTATGGTGTTTTTACATTATTTGCTTAGACCTACAAGTTTGAAATGACATTGCTGTACGTATAGGTTTAGTGTAAACATTTCGTGTACTATAACCTTACCAATAATGAAATAATGATACACTAAACCTGTACCGCAATGTCATATAAATCTATACAAGTAGACAAGTATATGTAAGAACCACATGCCAGGATTCAGTGAGCAATCTTTTCAAAAATTACATCAATACCTCTCAAGGTCAGCTAAGGTGTATTAGGATCTGGAGTATTTCACATGAAGGAGTACTTCTTCCTAGGGTTACATATGGGGCTGCAGCGTGGGTGTAAAGGACCAACCATAAAAATCAAACGCCAAAATGCTGGAGCGCGGGCAGAGACTTTTTTGTTTTATAATCAGAAAAGGATATCGCATCATTTCCTATGGATGCTTCCAGCGATATTGCTAATGTTTTACCTATTGCAATTAAATGTGTGCAATTGAGTGAGTTGTATCTGTTGTGCAAGACGAATGATGAAATTACAAACTGACAATCAAGACATCAATTCAAGTATGACCGGTCATAGTACACTTAAAGTATACTGGCAACATTCTAGTTACTGAACTAAAAGAATATTAAGAGACAATAGACCATCAAGAAAACTACATTAGTGTATTCAGATGGCAGCAAAAGGGATAATACTGTTGGATGTGCTTTTGTTTCGTACTATAAAACTGACAGAAATCATGGGGCGAAATATAGTCTGTATGAGAATTGCTCAAATAATCAGACAGAATTATTGGCAATTTTGGAGGAGCGCAATGGACCGCAGAAACTGACTACAAAAATATTTGTAAAATATTTTTATTTAGGACAGACAGTCTGGTTGCTCTGGACTCTAATAAAAAAAAAAAACGCAGATAACCCACTCGTATTTACTAGAGAGAGAGAATAAGACAATAAAAAGTCAAAATTAAAAGACAAGAATGTTAAAGTGACTTTTGACTGGATAAAAGCTCATGTGGGAATTGAAGGTAATGAAGAAACCGACAATATGGCGAAAGAGGCGTCGGAGGATCAAAGCCTTAGTATTATCTTCTATAGAATGCTGAAAACATTTTGAAGAAAATATTTATTACAAACAGTCTTAAGCGGCGAGCTGGATTGTCAGGGTGGGAAGAGGAAGAGAGGGCTTGAGGCCCTTGACGGTATGAGTGAATAAAATGAAATTTCAAAGATTGATCACAAAATGAAGCCGGCCTGTAAAGAAAAATATCTATGATGATTTCCAGCTCTGCTGAAGCATAACAAATTTAGTTAAAGTCGTAATTCTGGTTGGCGAATTTCAATCAAAGTTTGTGTGTGTATGAACAAAATATCTGAAATACGAAAAATCCATCAAACTTCGACCAAGTAGATCAAATTAGTAAAAACATTATGGTAAATCCAAAATTAATACAAATACTCGTACTAACTGACCATGGTCCTATAAATCATTATCTATATCGCTTCCACACAATACAGTCTCCATTTTGCCATTATTTTATTATATTATTATTGTTATTTTAATTGTTAATTGCAATTCATTACTTGCAGTATGTTCTCTTGTTAGAGTTACTGCCAAGGGAGGAAAAAAAAAAACCTTACGTAGTGGGCCCTCAATATAAAGTGATGATCAGTGTGTGTTACACAAATCAGATAGCAATAGTCAAGCGAGTAGCAACTGGTGCAGGACGTATGAATCCGGTAGTGCTCCGCCCCCAGGCAATTAGCAGCTCATAATTCGCTCTGCTATGCTATACATTGTTTGAGTGTATAGTCCCACTGCCCGTCACTAGGGACGCCCTCCATTTTGGGCATACTCACCACTGTTAGCATAGATGGCCACTGTGAGCATCTGTTAGTATAGACGGCTAAAAGTCCAAAATGACCATCTTTATTACCATTCTCATCTTCATCTATTGAACAACCGTGTCACTCAATTGATGAACAACAGACAAATCGGCTGAATAGCCTTTCATTGCTGCTCACATGTCAGGCAATTTGCATAATATATCATGACGTCCGGTCGTTCACCATAGACTACCCCATTGCCTCAAACCACCGAATGAGGCATTATGTAAAGTTTGCAGTAACAAACAACTGCTGAAACAACGGCAAGGATATTTAAGACATTATTCTCATCAAAACTGTTACAATTACAAAAAAAAGAAAAAGAAAATGTTTTATACCAGATTTTTTTCGAAGTATCTAAGCTACTCAGACTGTTCTCAGGCTTCTGGTTAACCGATTTTTTTCTTCAAATCTGCAATTCTAGCAAGGTATATACTTAAATTAAATACCTTAAATATACCTTAAATATACCTTAAAATTAAAAAAATAACAGAATCAGGCTTTATACTGAAATAGCACTATAAAGGATTGTTTATTATTACAATCCATCCAAAATTGTTTCAAATAAAGTGTATGTATTTATGTATGTATGTACATGGTATATGTGAAGTTTAAAGAAAATGGTTGGAACAATTTTTGAGAAAAATGGTGAAAAACTAAAATATCATTCAGGAAAGTCAAAAAAGAGGATTTCAATTCTCAAGTTTGAGGAGTTATTGATGCAAAATATACTCCTTTTTTTTCCGATTCTGGGAACCTCAAAAAAAAGTCTATATTACATGTGAAAACACATTTTCAAAATATTTTGATTCTACTGCAATGAGGATGTATTAATATAAGGGGAATCTTATAGCAGTAACAGAAAACAGAAATCTTAACTCTGAAGGGTAAATATCAATTTGTTAAAAGTGTCACTCGAGCTATCTTGTGCTTGCTATTGGACTTCAGTTACGGTGGCTTCAGACGTTTGAGGTTCTGTAAATAAAAAAAAAAAGAAACAAAAAAAAAACCTATGGCACAACAGCCCATAATGGGCCCTAGGCTTTCCAGACGGCGGTTTGTATATTTGGGAGACGTGTGGTAAGCATGCCGCCATTCCTTCGCCGTTTTAGTTCCGGCCTTCGCTACCTAGGTGCGCTACCAATTGTAGTTTTCCCATTTTTTCACACAAAGCTAGGTCAACACTAACTTTATCCTCATGGGAATCGAACCCTGAATTCTGACCACGAAAGGTGTGTGCGCTAGCCAATAGATCAATGCGTGAGGTCATTTCATAAACAAATTGTATCTTATCTTCCATAACACCCTTTCTACTGGTTGTCCGAAAAAAAAAAAAATCCATTGAAACTAATTGAAGTAGAAGCTTAACCTTCATAAAAAGTATAGCATTTTTGTGTTGAATAATTTCCAATGAAAACTAAGAATCAAAAATTTTTGACAAGATTTCAATATTTCTTTTTGCAGCATCAGAGAAAGGAAGAAGTACAGTGTTCGTATAAGAGAGAGCCTCTCATACTATGAGGCTTAGTGGTTTAGTTTTAATCTGAACGATTAGTTACGATTCCCCTTAGTGACAAATTTTATTTTATTCGCGTATCACAAGTAAAACAAAAAAAAAAAAAAACAAAACAGAGAAACCTCAGTTGTTACCGGGCTATAATAATGCTAAGTGTCCACTTGTGACAAAATAGTCTCGCGTCTAGTCTCGAGACTATTGTCACAAGTGGATAGGGGCCTAAGGGAAGGCGCAGATATTCGAGAACGTAACTGTCACAAGTGGACATGTTCATTTCTACTCTCGTGACTCAGTGTCTCCAGAATTCTGTCAGTGTTTGAAGATTTTCTCTCAGCTCTCGGAGACTTGATTACATTCTTGTGTGTATTTTTCATTTTTATTTCGGAATTTCTATATTTTTATTTGTATTTTGGTTAATTCTTTTTTTAACCTTCCAATAGGCGCGCATATAAAATGGGACATGAAAAGGCACAGAATATCTGAGAGAAACATCAAGTTAATTTCTAGCGATGATGTTCAGATTTTGCTAAATATAGGTGTATGTTAAAAAATAGAAAACACACCATTATGAATTTCGATGTTTATTTTGTAAATAAAACACAAACACAAAAAAAAAAAACAAAAGTTGAGAAAATAAATAATTTTTTTCTGTTCAATTTTTACTTTCATAGATTTAAATACGTAAACAAACTACTCTGAACATAATTGTGTAACCAAACTCTATTGTACAGGCGACTGCCTAAAACAATTATTATTAAAAAAAAAACTGCTCATTCCACTTTCCGCTTTTTCACAATCTTATACGCAATTATAAAAGCTATGGCCTGACGCGAATCCATTAGGAAAGAAAAGATAAAGATAAACAATCTGCGTTCAAATCACACAACTGACTACGAGTTGACTCTCAAGTGGACACGAAATGTTCCTGGTCTCATGACTGCAGTGACTGTCGAGTCTCAGAAAACTGTCTCGAGACCGAAAGTGATCTCAAATGCACAACCTCCTGAGACTGATCTCGAGACTTTGTCATAAGAGGACACTTAGCAAGTCTCCAAGCAATTGTAGAAGCATATTGTAACGCAGCCAGTGGTGTAAGTATGAACCTCAAGTTCTCTTAGTGGCCGCTAGGAAGCGCTGGCGACGCGCTCTAGTTTTTTCTGGAAGGATTCAGAGAGATTGTAGAAGATTCTCCACCGGTGTAAATAGTGGGACTGCAGAGAGTTAAGAGTGTTTTCTAGTTATGTTTGTGGAAAGTGTATAAAAAGTGAAACAAAGTGAACTTTTGTGGTTTAAACTGTGAAATAATTATTATTAAGTGTTGTATTTTGTAATTTATTGTGTATAACAATAAATTGGTGTTTTCTTTATTGAAGTTTAGTGTATTTTATCTATGCGAACCCACTTAAAACTAGTTGTAGCAGCTAGCTTAGAGGGAAAAACGTTACAATATATATTATCACACCTCACAATCTTGCCTTATTCATTTCTAAAGCTTTTCACAGCAACAATAACATATTGACAGCAACTATTTTTCAAGAATGAAGTAAACGAAAAAATGAAATTAGAAACAAAATATCTGTAGAGCATCTTGAGATGAACATCTTGAGATTTGTAACTACTTACTTCCATCGAACCATACTGTAGTTATTTCAATTTCTCCAACACAATGATCAGCTGTTTCAATAGTTTTATGCTGCCCACTTTTACTTTTATAGCAAATATGGTTTAAAATATTAATGACGTTTATTAGTTAGATAAGTAAATTTTCGGTAATTTTGTGGTATCGATGTTCTTTATGATATCACAATGATGACGTCATACCCCTCTATAATACTATCTTACGGGAGATCTCTTCATCTCATCACTTTTTCTCTTCATCTTACCTCTTTTTTTCTATCGTCAACTTATATTACACTTAATTTCGCTTATTAAATTTCATATTGCATAATATTATATTTACGTACCACCAATGATTAGAACCAAGCATCTTCGGGCTATCATCCGCTTCGTTTTGTGGTCGTCGACCCGGTTTTGGGCATACGCCCTCATCATCAGGGGATGTTTTGTCAAAAACATTGTGATGACATCCCTAGCATGTGTCTGTGGTGTCGCACTGTTTTGATAAAACCATCCTGATAATTCAGGCGAACACCCGAAACTGGTCGATGATCATAAAAAGAAGCAGTCTATCATTCATCAATATCTCTGATACTTTCATGCTTTCCAACTCTGCTGAACCAACCATAACAAGTGTTATATTTATGCACTGTTATCCTATCTGAAATAGATATAAGATCTATCTTTGATATGAAATTTCTATCACTAAAAAAGAAAAAAAAATAAAACAAATGACAGCAAATTTGAAATCTTTATACAAATTTCGGAATTTAAAAGATACGCGTGTGCTACATTGAAATTGCTACACTCATTTTATTCTATTAAATTAGAATTGCATACGATTTTCTTTTTTTTTAAAAAATAACTTCTCCAATACTCTTAAAAACACTTTTTCAATTATTACAGAAGTTAATCTAAACAAAAATATAAAACTAATCATGATAAATGTAAAAAAAAACAAAAAAAAAAAAAAAACACACGATTGAAGTAACCACACAAACTCACGCACATACATACAAGAAATTCTATTAGAAGATATTGGTGTTGGTGGACTTAACACTGAAACACAGACGAAAATAAAACAATAAGAGGTATTTCATGGAGTGCTTTTAAAGAACTTAATTTGTTGTCTGCCTTCTCCTAAAAGGAATTCTTGAAACTTTATATACTTAGTGGCCAACTAAAACCATATATATATATATATATATTTCTCTTTATATATATATTTTTATATACCCCACAAAATATTTCAATTTATTAATAGTGTCAACTTTTACTCCATTTATTCGGTTTTCTCTCTCTCTCTCTCTCTCTCTCTCTAATTAAAAAAATAAAATATTACTTTTTATGCAAATTTTAATTAAATAACGCAATTTTTTTTATATAGAATTTATTTTTTATTAATCGATAAATTTTTATACAATTATTTCTAGAATTTTCAAAGATTAGATTAATTTAGCATTGTAAATTTCAAAATAATTTTTATTTTCTGTTATTACTATGGAAACTAGTTAACTTTAACGTTAACTTTAGAAAAAAAAGAAGATTATATTGAATCTTTAGGAAGAAAACAATTATTTCTTCCATAATAGGCCGGCTCCATTTGGTGGCCATTAACCGGTATTTTGGGGCTTCTTAAGTCGTCATCATCATCAAGGATGTTATGATAAAAAGTTTCCGATTTTCTGACAAACATTACAAAGTGGAATGCCTTGGACTTTGCGATGTACAACACGATGAACACTTTGTTTTTACCAAGATATTCTGATGATAGGCGAACATTTTGCACCTGTCGAAGACTTTATCTGTCGAAGTAGTCTATCATAGAAAAAAAACAGCCAGTGAAAATGTATAATTTTGTTAAATATTTAGTTAAACATCAGAGAGTTGTTTTGGTTGGTTCCGCAGAGCTGGAAAGCATCAGTAGATATTTTCCATGATAGCCTGCTTCTTTTTATGATTGCCGACCGATTTTCAGGCGTTCGCCCATCTTCAGGATGCGTTTTTCTGTGATAACACAGACTTACACAAAGCAAATTCAGTTTACACACTGACTGGTCTTTTTAAATGTATTTGTTAAATATCCCTCAAACATGTATTTGTTAATGTTATCCCTCAAAAATGTATTTGTTAATCCTTTAAACAACGAAGTTTAAGATGTAGACCCCCCCCACGTGTTGGATGTTTCCATTTTAAGAAAAATATGCCCTTTAAATACCCAACATGTGTTCTTTTCCCATCATGTACCATCACCTTCCCCCTCTTGACCTAGTTAAGTTTTAATAAATATAGTGTTATCACTATAATCTATGACAAATGCATCCTGAAGATGGGAAATCGAAACGAATGCCCGAAACTGGTCGTTGACCACAAAAAGAAGCAGGCTATTACGGAAAATATCTCTGAAATATCAGAGAGGTTTGCGATATGAGATATTTGGCACATTGAGACTGGAGGAGAACTAGTGGGAAAAGCCTTCAACCTCATGAAGAGGGGAGGTTTCTTCTACTAGACAAAAAGAAGGATGGCACAATAAGCCACAAAGATTTGCTGCAGTGTCCGGATTGAAGTCTCCTTCCCTCCCTCCTGGTCCAATCTAATCTAAACATCAGAAATATTTTCTAAGATTTTCCTGCTTCATTTTATGAACCGGGTCATCAACTCGGTTTTGGGGGTTCGCTCATCATCAGGATGTTTTGATGAAAACAATACGATAACACAGAATTACGTAGAGCAAAATCAGTTTGATACACTCAAGTGTAAAGTGTATGAGTGAATAAAATGAAATTTCAAAGATTGACCACAAAATGAAGCTGGCCTATCATGGAAAATATCTATGATGCTTAGCAGCTCTGCTGACCCAAGCATAACAAATTTAGTTAAATTCGTAATTCCGGTTGACGAATATCACTTAAAGTTTGTGTGGGTGAACAAAATATCTGAAAAACGAAAACTTCGACCAAGAATTATTATTATTATTATTAAAATCCGGAACCGGTTGGCCTGGGACCTAAGCCTATGTGGCTTTTATCCCGCCGATATTGCCCCCAAATCATCCAACTAATTAATCTCTCCCGGCAGTCTGCGGTATGTCTCCAATAACCTAAAATATCCTTCAGCTCCAATTCTCCCAGGCAATTCTGCGAGAGTGATGCCCTTCCAAATACACGAAACCTAGTACCAGCGAAACGGAAACACTGACATAAATAGTGATACACCGTTTCCCTAACCCCACCATCACAGTTCTGACATATAGGGCTAGATGTCGTCCCTAGATTATGCAAATAACTAGCCACCCATGTATGTCCAGTCACTTCACCTACTTAAGTCCTCAGTCTTATTCTACTAAGAGACAGGAGGTAATCTGAAACCCCCTGCTTAGACCCATTGATGAAATCTTTTAGCCTAGAGGCACTCATGCCTGTCCTCCCAATATTTCTCCAAAACTTTCATCTCCCAAAGTGTAATCTGTCTATCACAGAACCTCTTAGTGTCGGCAAAGGCTGGCTCGGGACCACAAAAAGGTAAGAAGGATCCCTCCTTAGCCAGCCGGTGGTCCCTCTCATTGCCCTCTATACCCGCACGTCCAGGTACCCAGAAGAGTTGCACTTTCCCAGGTCCAGGCACTTTGCCCCTCTGAGCTAAGGCCCTAAGCCTTCTCCTACATTCTTCCACCAATTTCGAACTCCAACTTCACCAAGAAGGTCAAACTTTCAAATCTGACACAATTATTTTTTTTTTGAGGGTTTATGTACTTCGATAATCAAACGATATTTGATACCCACAAGTACCGTAGGTGAGCTTGCTCATATACAGCACTCCCTCCAAGTTGACCTCCCTAAGGTATCCCAGAATCTTGGAGTGTTCTAGGTTGGGTATTTCCTGACAGACACTAAGTTTTTTTTTGGTTAAAATCCATCAACCGGAAGTGGAACTTGGCTGAATCGTTTCTTTTCCTCAGTTTTTACCCTATTTTCGCGAAAACGGCTCCAAGATTTTCTCACCAAATATCGTATACTATCTATATACATAAATACTTATCAATTTTATTTGAAACATTTTCCTTGAAAAATTGTTTGTGTGTGTGTGTGTGTGTGTGTGTGTGTGTGAGAGTGAGGGTACAATAGCATTACGTTTTCCTCTAAAGTACCACTTCAGTAAAAAATCTGTGCTATTTACTAACTACACGATATTGTTATACATTAAAAGTATGGCTAGAATTCCAAATTTGAAGAAAACTGACTGACCGGTGTTGCGACAATATAGAGTAAGTTTTTTTTGAGATTTTCTGAATATTTAATTAGGCTTTAAATTTCAAATTGTTTATTTAGTGTTGTTGGCGCTGTCTTCTGGACTAAAATATAATTACTTCTACTATCTGTCTGGGTACTTCTACTTTTCTCCCCACCATTACTACATTTATGTTAGGACAACTAAGTTAAAAGAAAATTTATTATTTTATATATAATAGTATGAACAGCAAGAAGAGAGTAGAAGGAGGGAAGGGAGTAGCTAAGTGGTTAGCGTACTGGACTCCCACGCGGAGGTCACGGGTTCGAGTCCAGCTGTGCTACCCTTAGATTTTTTATCTTCCTAGTAGCCTTTACATGTTGTTGAGGAGAATAATACACACGAACTGGAGTAACTAGTCCCGCAGGCACACCTCCAACCCGCCTCCTCTCGATAGTATGAAAAGGGACACTACTATCATCATTGCAAAGCCACGACCACCACGAAACCATTCCGCAACACGTGAGAACGGAGCAGAACTCCGCCGGGCTGGGCTTACGATCCCGTGGTACCATTTCGTAGAGGGAACAAGTCCTCTACTTCAAGGCCAGAATGGTCACTGGCCCGGAAAATGAACAGGAATCCCCTGAACATGCCCTACGGTTTTACCACATCCTCCTGACATCAGTTGGGGCTTACTATGTCATTCCAGATGCAGTGGGTTTTCCGTATCCGTACCGAAACCCATTAAATCCCTAAGGCCCCTCCTAATTTCCTCACTCACTCCCCAGTCATACAATAAATACTCACATTCCTCACCTTTCACTCACTTACTTTCTATCAGGTACGATCCTATCCTACCCTAAAACATCTTATACAACATTCATTCTTAAATACTATCACTCTATATCCACTCACATCCCTAAACTTCTATATCCTAACTAACCTAATCTAGTCCTAATCTAACGGGGTGGAGTACTTGATATTTCTCCACCCCAGTTTCCTTATTCTACTCAGGCATACCATCTAATCTAACCTAACCTATCCTACTATCCCTAGCCTAACTTAACCTAACCATTCTCCTCTCTTTTTCCCCCATAACCTTTTCCGCAAATTCTACCAGTTCCTCTAATCCCTCTACACAAATCAGACCCCTACAATCAAATTCAACCCCTTTCTCCCTTAATTTACTTAGCAGCTCCCTCTTGCATTCTCCCAACACTTACACACAAAAATTAAATGTCGCACATCTTCGTCACCATCCCCACATTCACAATTTCCAGACTCATATAACCCTTCCTGACAACTTACCCCTAAAATCCCCACGCCCCACTCAAGTAGCCTTTACAGCTCACTGTTCAGTGATGGGGCAGTGTTGTCTGTAACGAGAGAACACTGTCCGGAAACCGGCAGTGCACTGAGAAGGATCCGGGCGCCAATGTCCATAGATGCTGACGCGCCTTAATGTTAAAAAAAGAAAGAAAGAAGAGAAAGTCGTGTGAGTGTTTCAGACAATCTATTTTTCATAGTTAAAGATCCTCAGAACATGTATTTAAGGTAAAATTACAACTTCCAAATGAAGAAAAAATAAATAAATAAATAAACTTTAATTAACTGAGTTTTGTTAGTTTTCCTTTGTTATATTGTAATTAGCGTATTTTATGTTGTATACACTGAGAGAGCGCCACCTTCTTTTAGAAAGCTATTAAATAATCACATAAGTCCATTAGTAAACGTATTTAAGGTTTTGTAGTATTTAAAAGGAATAATTTTAAAATGACATAGTAAATAGCACGCGAATAGCGGATCTTGTAAGGTTTAGTTGTAATTATATTGGACCTGTGAAGCGTGCCAACTATTTACCTTATTCATGTTACTTACGTCTTAATGTAAGGATCTTGTCAATGGGTGGTGACAGGAAGTCTCCACTGGCCCGTGCCACACCTGCCCCAACTTCCTTCTACCTGACTATTCCCTTCCACTTTGTGTTTGTTTTTTAAATAAAAAAAGAAAAAATAAAATAAAATAAACGTAGTTCCGCTAGTTTCAAAACCTCACTATATAACTATATATTATCTACTCAGAAAAAAATCTTTTATTTAATTAACTAATTTTATTTATTTCTCCTATTTTACATAGTATAGATTATATTTTTAATTTCTCTTATTTTTATAAGAGGAACTATTGCGATCGTATCTAGTTTTAATCGGAAATATATGTCTTGAGACTCGCTAATGTACGAAAAACATGTTTTTTGGGGGGGGATATATGCGCGTGTATAATAAACACAAAATATTTTAAATACGAATCAGAAATTTCATAATTCTTTTTGATTTATCCTGATGAAGGTGATCCAACTGAAGGTTGCAGAAAAAATTTCCTCTGTTAGAGATATTGAAGTCCACCCCCTCCATATTTTTCTAGATTTTTGAATACTTACACGATGAAATAGTCACTTTAATTTAATAACCATTTTCTTGGGAATATGGATTTTTGAAAGGACAGTCGTCTAATGTGATTGTTGTGTTGTGATGTTGTAGTTTGTAGTGGTAGCTTGTGGCGGGAGCGGTTTTGTAAAGGGCTTGTGTGTATGTTAGTTTTAAGAAAGAGAGAAGTAATGAGAAATATTTAAGAAAACACTGGTAGATTAATTGCGTCATATTCTTTACACGATATTTAACCCTGCTATTCAATACAGCTAGCATATGTTTATTATTATTTGCACTGTGTGCGTTTAGTTTCTGGTGAAAAACTCTTATGTTTTAACTTATAACTGGTACAGTCTTCATGTGTTCTGCTTCGGTGTCTACAACAAACTATCCAGAAGGAATGTCTTCTAATTGTTATTTCAAATCTTCCCCTGTGAGAAGAAGGCGTACACAATGCTATCAAGTTCATGAACTCTAAAAGACGATAGTGATCTTCTACCTGAAATGTCCTTTTGCAAGGGAATGTCACATATTTCGATTTTTTTTCAAATTAAACATATTTTTATATTTCTTACATCCATCACATTATAAGGAATGTCTTCTAATTGTTATTTCAAATCTTTCCCTGTGAGAAGAAGGAGTACACAATGCTACCAAGTTCATGAACTCTAAAAGACAATAGTGGTCTGCTACCTTGAAATGTTCCTTTTTGCACTTTAGGAATGTCAACATTATGTTTGATTTTTTTAGTTATTTATTTTTTTTTTTTAATTAATATATTTTTTATATTTGCTTGGCATCATCACACGGTCGTGTCCGTCCTGCGGCACAAGACAGCTTTGATTGCGACCCAATATAAACTAATATAAATAAATAAATAATTTATTAAGGGTTTTTAATACTAATTAGATAATATTTGAGGTTGTCTTTTATCACCAAGGAATGAGTGGAAATATCTCAACTCGAACGGGTTGGTTATATTTACGTTTTCAACAATAGCAAAAATGCTCTTCAGTTTAAAGTTATCTAGATGTTTAAGGTGGAGATTGTGTTAGATCAAAATACCCCTTTTTGATTACTGTTAATAGTGTGGCATTAATGGCATTGTGTTAACAACAGCCAATTTTCAAATAGAACATATAGAGCCTGCAATTTGGACCTTCAAAGACATGAAATTTATAATTCCTATCTTTATAGCCAGTGGTGCCATCTAGAAGAGAAGGCAGGTACCTAAGGTTCTCTTAGTGGCCGCTGGGAAGCGCTGGCGGTGCTCTAGTTCTCTCTAGAGGAATCGAGGAAGTTCTAGAAGATTCCCCACGGTATAAATAGTGGGACTGCAGAGAGTTAAGGGAGTTTTTCCAGTTACAAACGAAGTGTACGTTTGTGGGAAGTGTATAAAAAGTGAACTTTTGTGGTTTAAACTGTGAAGTAATTATTATTAAGTGTTGTATTTTGTCATATTGTGTATAACAATAAATTGGTGTTTTCTTTATTGAAGTTTAGAGTATTTTATCTATACGAACCCACTTAAAACTAGTTGCAGTAGCTAGTTTAGAGGGAAAAACGTTACAAAATATATCATACCTCACAATCCTGCCTTATTCATTTCTTCGCTTTTTACAGCAACATTAACATAACATATGTCAGCAACTACTTTTCAAGAATGAAGTAAACGGAAAAATAAAATTAGATCCAAAATATCTGTAGAGCATCTTGAGATGAACATCTTGAGATTTGTAACTACTTACTTCCATCGAACCATACTGTAGTTATATCAATTTCTCCAACACAATGATCAGCTGTTTCAATAGTTTTATGCTACCCACTTTTACTTTTATAGCAAATAGGGTTTAAAATATTAATGAAGTTTATTAGTTAGATAAGTAAGTTTTCGGTAATTTTGTGGTATCGATGTTCTATATGACATCACAATGATGACGTCATACCTCTCTATAATAATATGTTACGGGAGATCTCTTCATCTCATCTCTTTTTCTCATCATCTTACCTCTTTTTTTCTATACTCATATCATACAACTTATATTACTCTTAATTCCGCTTATTAAATTACATTAATGTACATATTGCATCATATTATATTTACTTATCTTTGGTACCATCAGTATTAGAACCAAGCATCTTCGATTCTTTAGTCTGCTGGTTAAATCACTAAACAAAACAGACAGTTACTCGTAAAAAACTATAATAGTTATATACAGTTCTTGTGTTAAGATTTATTTCAGAACTTGCAATTTCAATGCTCCCCAAATATATACATGAAATGGATCAGAAAACGTTGATGATGATTAATAGTGAATAGAAATACAAAAATTTAAAAATTATAAAAATAAAATATGTTCAATTGTTATTTTATCGTTTATTTACACTACATACGCCTACATATCGATGTAAAACAACGTAAAACAATAGCTATTAAATCATATATTTTCATCTCAAATTGATACAAAAATGAGTATAAAATTGAACATAATATAAAGTACCTATCCTAATTTATATTCTAATAAATTTTAAAGACATCGCAATTCAAAGTCGATATATCCTATATTGATAGCATGGAACTTCGTGTATGTCGTCATCATCGTGACATAACGGACGACATCGATACTACTAAATTACCAAATTTTCTATAGCCGTAATCGCAAATGGGTATTTTGATCTAACACAATCTCAATCTTAAACGGCTTTCCTACCACCGGATTGAGTAATGTAACACCGAATATCAGGTTAATTATATTTTTGGTCATAAGCTATCTTTAATGTTTATATTTTAAGTGGGGCCCAAGACTGTTTTTCTTCTTCTTCTTCCAATGTTGCCCATATCCCAAAAGATTGGTCTCCACCCCCCCAATAAAACATCCTTTTAAAGTACTATTTCAATATAAGTATATTTCACTAACATAAAAACTGATCAGAATACATCAAAATCCAGCAGAAGAAAAATCGTTTCCTAAAGTAATTTTCCAGCGCAGTGAGAAGGCTTCGGGCGTCAAAGACCTCAGATGTGTTGACGAACCAAAAAAAAAAAAAAATATCGGGTTGCATAGTATGGAATAAATTCCAAAACTTTCTTGTGTTTTACTTTGAAAAAGGTTGATTGAAACCCGGTACCCTTCAGCAGTCTAAGGATAGCACTGCCTGGGCCCTGGGCACAAACCCGAGACTTCTGCGTGCTAGTCC